>APFE031151189.1:0-62551 GCA_000404065.3 Pinus taeda
TCTTCTCAGAGATAAGCTACCATCGCCCTAGCTGGTTTATTTCCAATTCTGTTTGTAAGCATATTTCAGTATTTTACATTAATGAAATGAAGTATTATTTGCGTATATGGTTATCTCTGTATTTTGTTTCATTTCCTATTTAAATCCGGATCACTCTAGTAACAATAAAACATCTCACTTTGCACTGTAAATCCTAGTTAGGAAAAAAATAAAAAAAATAAAACATACTTTTTTTATAGAATTGTTGGTGCACCTTAAGATTCTTCACTTACAAGTTGTTTATCGTACTAAGGTAACCATAGAATCAATGATAGAGGGGATTATTACCTGCAAAACGTGGGTAAACCTTAGGAGAGAAATGTTCTCCTCATTTGACATCTAGCTAGGCAACACTAAAACCCTTAAGAAACAACCCTAACATTGTTGTTTTGAAAGAAGACAAGAACGAAGCTACAATTATCATGAATAAGAAAGATTACAATGAAAACATTCTAGATCATTCAAACAATATTGGGAGTTACAGGAAGTTAAGCAATAACCTGTTGAAGAAAATCTCAAAAGATGTATGCAACTCAATCAAACCCAGTAATGAACATGACAACAAGAAATTGATCAAAACTAATCCATGTACCCCAAGGATTTATGGTGCTCCTAAGATTCACAAGGATGAGGTTCCCCTTAGATGAATAGTCAATACTATTAATGTAATTAATTTATATTAATAATTACCATTACATTAACAAATACTTTATGCATATCCCTAATACATTAATATTTAATACGTTATATTAATATTACCTTATATAATAATTACTTCACTTTATATTAGTAGCACTATTATTTTATGCTTTATAATAATAATAAATTTATATTGATAATTACCTTACTCTTAACATTCTAATTATAATATTAATAATAAAAAACCTTTATATTAATATTGACCTTATACATAATACTCATACTTAAAATTGTAACATCAACATTAATATAAAAATAAAAATGAATACATCTTAATGCCCTTTGTTATCTTCACTTTGGTTGTATTTGATTTCTCCCTTTTTTAGGTCTTGTAGGGTTTTTGTCGACCATCTTATTATTATTTAGGGTTTTTTTAGTCGACTCTACTTCATCACTCCTCTTTTGACTATATGTTCTAGTGGCTACAACCACCATCCAAAATTTTGCCTTCGCTTCATTTTGGAGTCTCCCTCCTCGAAATCATAGTAGCTATCCTTCACTAATTAGGTACTTGTGCATATTTCATTTCATCCGTCGCTTAACAATTGTGTTCATTCACTTGTTTCGTCAGTCAACCACAAGCTGACCCAACACTTGGTTCACATCCAATCAATTAGTTGTTGGGAAAAACTATGCAATCATGAGGTCAGTCTATCTTCCCCTCAGAAATTGCGCAGAGCAGCCCAATAGTTTCCCTACACTAAAAAATTGTGCAAATCATCCCAGCCAGCCTTCCTCCAGAAAATTACGCAGAGCACACCATCCAACCTTGCTCCGAAAAATTACGCAGAACAAGCCAACCTTGCTCCGGAAAATTGCACAAAGTAGGCCAGCCAACACTGCTCTCTAGAAATGCGCAGAGCATGCCAGGCCAACTACACTGCTCTCTAGAAATGTGCAGCACTGGCCAACAACACTTCTTTGGAAAATTACGCAGAGCTGGCCAGCCAGCCAAGGCCACACAACCCAAAAACAACACAGAAAGTTTCCCTCAGTGGTTGTTCATTGCATGTGCTGGTAGGTTTCCCGACTCCCTCCACAATTGTGCAATCCTTCCTTGCATGTTGGGAAGCTTTTCCCCAAAAAAATAAAAAAGAAAAAAGTGAAAAAGAATCCTTAGATTATAGGGATCTATTTTTAACAGTGGGATTTACATGCAAAATCATTTTTAGAAACTCCCCGCCAAGTGTTGCTTTTTCCTCGATTTGTGGCATGCGCATCATAAACCCTAATTTCACCAAATCTATTTAAACAATGCCTCAGATCTCATTATTCACATTCGATCTTGGAGCTTTTGCATTCCTAAGGCATCTAGGAACCTTTGACACAATCGGCACAACTTTTTCAAGTAAGTTTTTCTTTTCAAACCACTTCTGTTACTTTTTCTATGGCTTTTTATTTTTCGTCTTGTATGAGTGTTGTTTCCTTTGTTTTATCGAATGACCATTGGTGTTTCAACGTGTTTTAGCTTGTAGAAGTGTTGTTTCAAGTTTTCATTACCTTTCCTTAATGTCGCATGCATAACATTTTTCTGCACTAACGGTCATCATTGCGGTGAGTATCTTCATGAGCTTCATGGTTTTGTCGTTTGATTGATTTCTGCACTTGCTTGAATTTCATGCATGTCTATTCACTCAAATCTACACTAGCTTTGCACACACACTCAGTCCTTCGCATTTCAGGTTGCCATTAGGCAGATCCGGGTTGTCCTGGCCCAGATCTTGTTTCTCCCAACATGCTCTACGCATTCTTGGCAGTCAAGGCTCTCCCTTGCCTCTAGGAATTGTGCAGAGGCTGCCCATAGTGGCTCCTAGCTTTGCTCTGCGCAATCCTAGGAGGCAATGCCCTAGTCCTGCCCACTGGAACTTTGTAATGCGTAGTTCCAGCCAGCAACCCAACCTAATTGTTCTGATTGTTTTTCTCATTGCACAGTTTCAGTGAGCAGTCAACCTCATTGGACTATGCATTGCACATTTCTAGTCAATAGTCAGCCTCACTGTACTGCGCATTGCGGAATTCCAGTCAACAATCAGCCTCACTGGCAACTGAGACTGCGCAATGCGCAGTTCCAGTTGACAATCTCCCAGCCTTCCGGAGTCAATGTTGTGCAATCTTTCCCAGCAGTCACCAGTTTGTTTTTAATTGATTCTCGAGTTGTTTTATGTTTTTAGTTGACATTGTCTTGTCATGAGTGTCTTCTCTATCTCTAGGTACCACAAGTTTTTGAGCAGCTTCTCAACAATACTGGTATCATGGCTGCCATGGGGGGCGGGGGGGTGAATCAATATTCCTTAGCAATTAACACTTTTAAATCTTTTCAGAGCATTAATTAATCTTCAATTATTATTAATGTTTATGCAGTAATAACAGTAAATAAAAGAACAAGTTAGGCACAAAAAATTTAGGTGGAAAACCCCCTCCGGGTCAAAAACAACTGAACGTTTTTCTAATAAATTCTTTAATCTTCAACCCCAACTGAAATGAAAGCAACAACTTCCTAGAATTCTAGAAAACCATTCTTCTCTAGCTCCCACTGGAAGGATGCCCCAACACCCTGGTTTCTTCAGTAATCGATTGAGTGGATGACCCAACACCCTACACCAACCTACCACCCTGAAGTGTTCACAGGATCCAAGCTGTAGGTGACTTCATGCACCTGCCTAGCACCTCCCTGCCACCCTTTAAAGACAAAAGTAAATAAAAAAGTGTGGACTCCTATACCAGGGACAATGATCCATGTTACAATGATATTACGATGATTTTCTTGTACTTGACCAATTACCCAATCACTCTATGATCTGCAACTCAACCATGACATCATTCGAACAGTGACTCCTATACCTCCCAACAATGCCTCTTTGACTCTCGACAAAATAACTCTTTTACAATCTTTACAATGATGACTCTTTTACAAATGACTCTTGTCCTTGATACTTCTTCACAATATGCAGATGGTTGTCATGTCTTCAAAGGATGTCTCGCTGCAATGCTTCCTTTGATTTGATACTTTAGCTCTTGAATTCTTTCTTGATGCTGTGCTTAAATCTATGCAAAATTTTCCCGGTGAAACAAAACAAAATACCCTTCAACTTACCTCTGCCTGCAAAACACATGGAAGTGCATAATAATGAATACATACAAACTAAAATTACAATTCGTTCACTAGAGCGAACTTGTACGAAGTGCCATATGTCACTTTTGTGACCTTCGGCTCTGAAAACACTACTCAACAAACTTCAGTCCATCCTATTTATGTGACTATTTACGAAATTTGAATCCAATGCTCAGAGAGAAAGTTATGACGATTTTCCCAACATCACTTGTTGGAAATGGAATTTGGGAGCCTGCAAAAACCCTAACTTCCTCAAATTGTATCTCCAACAATATATCGAACCAAGATCTAAAATTTGATCATGAAGTTCATCATGATTTCAGCTCAAATGGGTTTTAATTTCAGATTTTGAATCTTCGCAGAAAAAAGTTATAGTGAAAATTCAACGATGACTTGTTCAAAGTCACGAAATCCCTGCTAGAGGAGGATATGAGGGTCATTATTTATATGAATGCCTTGAGTTGAGAGGGTCCTCAATAAGTGAACGTTGGAGGGATTTTAGGGGCAAAAATGATTTATTAATGATTTATTATTCAATGACCACAACCAATTATGAGTGCCATGCCACAACCCCATAGGGTTTTAGCCCACTGACTGGGGTTACTAATGTCAAACATGAATATCTCTCAAATTCTGAAGAATTACTTGGCATGCCAGATATCAATGGAAACATCTCAACGAGTAGAATCAATCTAGAATATCCTTGACTCAAAATAAAGTAAGTTGTCAAGTCAAAATTCCCTTGCAAGATCAGGGTAGGCCCTGGTGCTGCTTGGGTTGACATCAATGACAATGACTGATCAACAATCTCCCTGTTTGGAATTGATGGCAACAAGAGTACTCCCCTTGCTATCATGACACCTTTTCCTACTACCTTCTCTCGCCCTTTGTCATCAATGGCAAATGGTAACTCCCCCTGACAAATAGCCATCCTGTGAACCTATATACACCTCCACTCCCCCTTTCTACTTGAGTAGATAAGAGAAAGATTCTAATGAAAACTTGGGAGAATCCCAAGCTTTTGGAAAAGATACTCAAATGCTTCATGAGGTAATGGTTTGGTAAAGATTTCAACAATTTATTCCTTTGTGCCAACATATTCAAGCTTGATATTCCTTTCGGCTACCTGCTCTCTAACGAAATGATATTTAATCGGAATGTGCTTCATTTTGGAATGCATCACAGGATTCTTGGAGATACTAATAGCACTAGTGTTATCGCAAAAGATGGGAATAGGCTCATCAAACTTGACTTGAATATCTTGCAAAGTTTGCGTCATCTAGAGAACTTGTGTACAACAAGTTGCTGTCGCGATATATTCTACTTCTGATGTGGACAACGAGATTGACAACTGCTTTTTACTCAACCATGAAACAAGACAACCACCTAGATAGAATGCTACTCCACTGGTACTCTTACGATCATCAACACTTCCTACCAAATCTGCATCTGTATAAGCTTGGATAACTAGATCATTTCCTTCAGGATACCATAGACCATATTCCACTGTGCCCTTAAGATATCAAAGAATTCTTTTGATGGCAATAATATGAGATTCTTTTGGTGCTACTTGGAATCTTGCTACTTGTCCAACTATTTGCATCACATCAGGCCGAGAGGCTGTCACATATAGGAGACTACCAATCATGGATCTATACAATCTTTGGTCCACATCCTTTGACAAATCTTCTAAGCTTAACTTGCATCCTATTATCATGGGGGTAAGGATTGGCTTGCAATCTTCCATCTAGATATTTTTTAGCATTTCCTTGATGTACTTGGTTTGATATATGAATATTCCTTTATCTTGTTGAGAAATCTGAGGCCCCAAAAATTATGTCAACTCGCCAAGCATAGACATTTCAAACTCACTTTGCTTTTTTGTGGAAAAGTCTTTACTTAATCTGTCATCATTACTTCCAAAGATTATATCATCCACATATACCTCGGTAATCGTTAGGTTATCTTGATCCACTTTCACATAGAGATTGTTGTCAGCGCTTCCTTTATTGAACCCTTGTTGATGTAGATACCTATCAAGACGATCATACCAAGCCATAGGAGCTTGCTTAAGACCATATAGTGCCTTCTTTAATTTGCAAACGTAGTTTTCTTTGTCAGTGAGCAGAAAACCTTCGGGTTGTTCAATGTAAACTTCTTCCAATTCACCATTTAGAAACGCTGAATTAACATCCATTTGGTAGACCTTGATTTTTCTCGAGCATGCATAAGCGAGAAACATCTTGATAGCTTTCATTCTGAAAACGGGAGCAAATGTTTCTTCAAAATCGGTTCCCTCAACTTGTGTAGATCCTTTGCAAACTAATCCTTCTTTATTCTTGGTAACATGTCCATCCTCATTCAATTTGTTTCTGAAGACCCATTTAGTTCCAATAACATTTTTATCCATTGGTCATGGAATCAATTCCCAAGTGTCTTTCTTCTTAATTTGATCCAGTTATTCATTCATAGCTTCTACCTAGTGTTCATTTTGACTAGCTTCCTCAGAATTGCTAGGCTCAAAAGTCGCTAAAAAGGAAAGATGGGCTTGTTGTGATGAACGAAGCTGACAACTTCTTCTATTTCCAAGTCCTTCATTTATGTTGCCGATGATCTGATTTGACAGATCATTCTTTTGATACCATTCTTTTGAACCTTTTGGAGAAACTTCTTGTACATCCTGCTGATCATTTCTTATTTCTTCTTGGTTGACTGGTGTTTCCTTATTTGATTGGTCTTGTTCTGGAGCTTCTTCTTCATCCTTCACAGATTTTACCTCAAGCCCCTCAGATTTGCTTGAAGAGATGATCTCATTGTTATCCTTTAGAACAAAGTCTTCATCAAAAGTAACATTTATACTTTCAACTATTTGCTTTTGCCTTAGATTGTAGCATTTATAAGCCTTTCTTTTGCACGAATAACCAACGAAAATACCTTCGTCAACACGGGAATCGAACTTGACCAATTTTTGGTCTTCTCTTTTGATGTAACATTTACTTCCAAATATTTTGAAGTATTTGACATTAGTTGGTCTTCCTTTCCATAGTTTGTACGAAGTCATGTTACAATTGTTCCTGAGCAGGCCTATGTTTATAATGAATACGGCAATATCAATTGATTGAACCTAGAATTTATCGTCTAAGTTTGAGTCTTTTAACATGTTTCTAGCCATTTCCTGTACGGTTTTGCTTTTTCTTTCAGCTACTCCATTTTGTTGTGGTGTTCTGGATGTTGAGAATTGCCTTTTTATTCCATGTTCGTCACAATATTGCTGAAATGCTTTGGACGTGAATTCTCCACCATTATCTGATCTTAGACATTTGATCTTCAAATCTGTTTCATTTTCGACCAATTCCTTGTATATTTTGAAACATTTGAATGCCTCAGACTTTTTCTTCAAGAAACTGACGACTGTCATTCTAGTACAATCATCTATCATTAACATAAAGTATAATTCACCGTCTAAACCTTTTGTTCTCATAGGACCACATAGATCAGTATGTATTAATTCCAATGGACGTGACGCAAAATGCTCCTTTTTCTTGAACTCGACTTTTGTCCGTTTGTCGTGCCAACAAGATTCAGATATCGTATTGGTAGGTTTTGAGATTTTCGGCATTTCTCTAATTGCCTCCTTGTTATTGATCTTAACCAAATTGTCGAAATTTATATGTCCCATTCGTTTGTGCCATAACCAACTCTCGTCTTCTTTTGCTAAGAAACACCCTTTAGGTGTCTCATCCAAAATATATATTTCATTTGGAGCTCTGCTTGTTGTAGCCACAATTTTACCAAACTTGTCTTTCCTGATTTCACATTTCTTCCAGTTGAATAACATCGTGTGTCCTTGATCGCACATCTGTCCAACATTGAGCAGATTGTGATTCATATTTTCAACCAGAAAAAACATCCTTTGTTAATGCATCCTTTCTTCCAAGAGTGATTGTACCTGCTCCTATGACATTTGAAGACCCGTCAGTTCCAAAAGACATTGTTCCATCCTTCTTTTCTTTCATGGATATGAACTTATTTCTATATCCAGTCATATGCGTTGAGCAACCACTGTTAACATACCATACATTTATGTTCCTTTGAGCCTTGAGAGTGAGAGCACACCTTTCAGTCTTCCTTTTCCATACATGTTCATTCTAATTTTGCCAAAATTCCTTTGAAGAACTTCCAAGTCTGCAATCTTTGGCCAAGTGTCCAAATTTGTTACATTTGTAACATTCGACATCATATCTCAAATGATCAAATCTGTTGATATTCTGTTGAGTTATGGAATATCCATTTATGAGAGATATCCTAGAATTATATTAATTCCAAACATACATGTGACATTCTGCAACTCTGTAGAAATTTCACCTATAGATCAAATTGGTAATGTAATGTACTAAAGCAAAACACATGATCTACTTCTACAAAACATTAAGCGGAAGAAAAATTGATTTCATGAGAAACATCAACCATAAACACATATAACTGATCAAGAGAAATAATCACACATAACATAGATATATCACTAGGGAAAGCACCAGCATAAAACCCCCAACGCTGTATTATCAATCAAGTGGAAATCCTCTTCTGTTTACAAAAAATATCAGCTCAAGAGCTATCTTGTACTTCCTGCAATCAAAAGATGAAGATGATGGACTCACTATGCCTCAATATGTAGGCAACCATCCATCAATCCCCTATTTCCTTGCGCAATTTTGATTGGGGTCCAATTCATAACATATGAGCATTGGCCCCAAATCATACCTGATGTCAACCATAGGTCCAACTACGCAATCCTTGAGGACACTAGTTCCTCATGCATGCAAGGAATATTCCATGGGAAGATCCAAGCATCTGATAGTACACTGTCCCTCATCTTATCTCAACTGGGTCTCTGACATAACTGACATGCAACAGTTATCCATGAGTGAATCCTCAGTTATCTAAAATAATAGTTGTCACATGCATGCAAGCAATTAACAAACTATATTTTATTATTTTAAACAACTTGTTAAAATAATCTAACTGGACTTGACTAGTTAGAACTAAAGTCAATAGATTCTCTCATTATAGAACTCATACTTATTCCCTCAATCAGTGGAGGAAATTAAGGATAAATTCCTCAATCAGTGGGACAACTCATGTGCATGCTCACAAAGACTTCAAATCCGAATTTCCTTAACTAATTAACTTAATTAATTAATTAATTAATATTTTCAACTGCTGTTAAGACCAAGATTAATTTTACTTCCTATAAATAGACTAGGGACTGCTATAAATATGAAGGGATCCAGAAATGCTATTTTTAGAACTTTATATTTTTAGCAGTTTCACTTCTCACCCAAGATGGCCAATGACCTCACTGGCCAAACTATTATTTTTAGACATGCTATTTTTAGAAGTCCTATTTTTAGCACATTCTAAATTTAACATTTCTTGTTGCACATTTTTCAACAAGCTCTATGTTCAAACCTTCCACATGAATAACAATGACCATAAAAGATAGGTTGATACCTGGGAGGAAATATTCTTCGAGGAATTGTCTTCCAAGGTTCTTCCCATGAGTCTTGATCTCTCAATCTAGCTGGGAGATCTACCTGCTTGGTAGATTTTACATATCCATCTTCTTTAGTTGTCATAGAAGGACTTGACTCCTTTTCAATTTTTTCTTTGTAACCAAGACTAGTCTTGTCGTTGCATGATCGTTGGTTACCGATGATTTCCTCCAAATTCTTTGAGTTGTTGGCGTAGTTTTGAAGAGTCTTTCCATTTTTTACTTCCTTTTGTAAAGAAACGATTTCAGCTTCCACTGCTTCTTTTTCCTTGTTTCTTTCCTTTAATTCTTTCATGAGCGATTCTTCAATTCGTTTTTATTCTTCAACCTTGATTTTAAGATTTAGGACCTATTCCATTTCTCTCTTTAATTCGTCTTCAAGAGTGTTGACGTGCTTCTTCTCGGCCTTGAGCTCTTTGATAACCCTTATCACTTCGTTTTTAAATTCAACCTCAGTGATTTCTTCTTCTTTGTCTCCTTCTTCGTCTTGTGCCTCTTGCTTATTGTGCTTGGCCATAAACAATACTCTTTTGTTGAATTCTTCTTCGTTATGACTATCTTCTTCGGATGAGGAGCTATCTTATTTGGAGAAGAAAATTTCCTTAAACCATTTCTTCTTACCTTGCTTGTTGAAATTCCTAGGAATTTTCTTTCCTTTCGTAGCAACCTCATTTTTGTGAGGACACTTGGCTGCAAAATGCCCAACCTCGCCAAAATCAAAACATATTAATGGAAGTTTACCTTTCAATTTTCCCGTACTTGTTCTCATTTTCCATGTGAAATAGGCAAACTCTTTTTCTGAGAATTCTTATTTATCTTCTTCCTTTTCCTCATCCTTACAATTGCAAGTTTTTGCTTTCGGAGTTTGCTTATCCTTACTATTCTTCTTCGATGCGGAAAATGATGTTTCTAAGTGAGATGTGCCATCTTCTTCTTCAATCCTCATTTCATATGCTGTAAGAATTCCATGCAATGCATCTATGCTGAGATTGGTCAAATTCGATCTATCTTCCAAGACAGATACCTTAGGGTTAAATCTTGCTGGCAAGGTTATGAGGATCTTTCGGACAAGAATTTTCGTTTCAACAGGTTCTCCCAAACCTTCCAATGTATTTTCTGTTTCATCAACATGTTGAAAGTATGCAGCAATATCTTCATCTTCCCTCATTTTGAGATGCTCAAATTTTGTCCTGAAAATTTGAAGCTTTTCTTCTTTCACCTTTGAGTCACCTGCATATATATTTTCAAGCTTGCTCCACACGTCTTTAGCAGTTTTGCAACTCAATACCTTAAGATAAACAGATTCGATAAGCCCACTGATAATAAGATCTTTAGCCTTTGCATCTTACGATCATCAACACTTCCTGCCCAATCTGAATCTGTATAAGCTTGGATAACCAGATCATTTCCTTTGGGATACCATAGACCATATTCTGTTGTGCCCTTAAGATATCGAAGAATTCTTTTGATGACAATAATATGAGATTCTTTTGGTGCTGCTTGGAATCTTGCTACTTGTCCAATTGTTTGCATCACATAAGGTTGGGAGGCTCTCACATATAGGAGACTACTAATCATGGATCTATACAATCTTTTTTCCGTATCCTTTGATGAATCTTCTAAGGTTAACTTGCAACCTATTATCATGGGGGTAAGGACTAGCTTGTAATCTTCCATTTGGACTTTTTTTAGCATTTCCTTGATGTACATGGTTTGATATATGAAGCCCCAAAATGTATGTTAGCTCGCCAAGCATAGACATTTCAAACTCACTTTGCATTTTTGTCGCAAAGTCTATACTTAATGTGTCATCATTGCTTCCAAAGATTATATCATCCACATATACCTCCATAATCATTAGGTTATCTTGATCCACTTTCACATAAATATTGATGTCAATGCTTCCTTTCTTGAATCATTATTGATGTAGATACCTATCAAGACGATCATACCAAGCCCTAGGAGCTTGCTTGAGACCATATAGTTCCTTCTTTAATCTGCAAACATAGTTTCTTTGTTAGTGAACAGAAAACATTTGGGTTGTTCAATGTAAAATTCTTCTTCCAATTCACCATTTAGAAAGGTTGACTTAACATCCATTTTGTAGACCTTGATTTTTCTTGAGCATACATAATCAAGAAACATCTTGATAGTCTCCATTCTGGAAATGGGAGCCATTTTTTCTTCAAAATTGATTCCCTCAACTTGTGCATATCCTTTGCAGACTAATATTTCTTTATTCCTGGTATCTTGTCCGTCCTCATTCAATTTGTTTCTGAAGACCAATTTAGTTCCAATAACATTTTTATCCTTTGGTCATGGAATCAATTCCCAAGTGTCGTTCTTCTCAATTTGATCCAGTTCTTCATTCATAGCTTCTACCCAGTGTTCATTTTGACTAGCTTCCTCAAAATTGCTAGGCTCAAAAGTCGCTAAAAGGGAAAGATGGGCTTGTTGTGATGAACAAAGCTGTTGACTTCTTTTGGTTCCAATTCCTTCATTTCTGTTGTTGATGATCTGATTTGACGGATGATTCTTTTGATACCATTCTTTTGAACCTTTTAGAGAAACTTCTTGTACATCCTGCTAATAATTTCTTGTTTCTTCTTGGTTGACTGGTGTTTCCTTATTTGATTGGTCTTGTTCTGGAGCTTCTTCTTCATCCTTCACAGATTCTACCTCAAGCCCCTCAGATTTGATTGAAGAGATGATCTCATTATTATCCTTTAGAACATAGTCTTCATCAAAAGTAACATTTATACTTTCAACTATTTGTTTTTGCCTTAGATTTTTGCATCTATAAGCCTTTCTTTTGCATGAATAACCAACGAAAATACCTTCGTCATCACGGGAATCGAACTTGCCCAATTTTTGGTCTTCTCTTTTGATGTAACATTTACTTCCAAATATTTTGAATTATTTGACGTTAGTCAGTCTTCCTTTCTAGAGTTTGTACGGAATAATGTTACAATTGTTCCTAAGCGGGCCTTTGTTTATAATGAATACGACAGTATCAATTGCTTGAACCTAGAATTTATCATCTAAGTTTGAGTCTTTTAACATGGTTTTAGTCATTTCTATTGGACACCTAATCCTCTATAGGTTGCTGTAGAATGTGAACAACCATGAGAGTCCAAGAGACCTTGGGATGTGGAACCCAACGGTCACACGAATGTACTATAAATGTATATCATTGTCAATAATAGATACACACTCATGTTTATCATTTACACTTTGTGTTTGCCATGTATGTGCCCAACATGGTATCAGAGTGGGCGATATCCTGCCCTGCTCATATTTGAGCCACTTATTTTATGGCCTTTCTGTGGAAGTCAGTTCTGCCATCAGTTCTGCATTTCATGAATATTTTCTCAACTAAATTCTAGCTGCAACCTCTGTCATTTCTCCATTGCTCCATTCTTTGCCAGTTATTGAATATGATTAATTCATTCTCTACATTGTAATGCTTAGTCTCTGCATTGTTTACAGTCTTGAAATAAAATAAAAAAATAGCCTGTCGAGTTAATACTTCACATAACGCTCCTTGTCATGTGCATTTAATGCCATTTCTTCTGCTAATGTTTTGACAGCCCTCTCCATTTCATAAATGCTCTTCTTTCTTGGAAATTTCCTGGGTTGGCTGTTAGGGTTTAACAATTTCGGCACTGGAGGATTATTCTTCAATTTGCTAGCTTTGCCTCCTGTTAAACATACAACATTGCAACCGTTATCTACACTCTTTGTCATCGAAAAAGGGTTTTCTCTGGGTCGGGATCGCTTTATCAGAGGCCCTTGTCTATGTCCACTTGACCTTTCCAGCTTATTGTGAGCTTCTTTGTTCCTTTTCTTAGTCATTTTTCATCCCTAATCAATTCAGAGCTTGAAACTTGATAGTTTACATTATCCATGGAAGTTGCAACTGGTTATGCATTATTGCTTCCAGGAGGCACGAGGTGGAGAGAATAATGGGAGGTCTTCTTAGGTACGAAAAGATTAGATCCTTGGCTAACGATGAAGAATAAGGGGTCGTTCTTCTCATGGCCATGTCCTGCAACATTGCCTCATGTTGAAGCCTTTTGTGTAGATTACACAATAGAATCAGTGATTTAATTACACAACAAAATCAATGATTGGATGAAATGTTTCCACTGTAATACTGTGTTAGCTTTTCAGCACAAGGTGTGACCAAATTCAAGGATAACAAATGCGCGGCTAGTGAAAAATCTCTCATTGATGAGTAAAACAGACAAACGTTCCCCGGAAATATCATCGCTTTATTCTGAGAAACCGCTGAAAGCAAATGTTTGAACATATCAAGAACTAGGTGAAGGTGAACTCTCATGAACGGAGGAACGCTTCGGGTAAGATTGTGTTCAAGGGTTTGGAGAGAAGTTGTAGTAGCCCGAGCAGCCTCAATATGAGAAAGAATGATGCTCACTACAGTCGCAAGGGGTTTGAAAGGTCTTACTTTGCAAATGTCAGAATTACTCCTATATAATGAGAGCGCCCCTCTTCTGGTGCGTCTACAGGGATTTGAACCCGGGTTACCACATCTTTGCAATACCAAGAGCCTTTCCATCGTAGTTAGCAGTGTAAATGGAAACCATTCGGACTCGTCACCTATGCAAAGAAACAAAAAAAACAATTATGTTGAACATGATTGTCCTTTTACTATTTTGTTTCAAAGAGCGATAACCCTTGGCGATTGTGATGCTTCCACATCAGTCGGTGGTGGTGCATTCAGATAAATAAATTGATTGTGTAGAAATTCAGTTTGAGAACGGTGTCTGGTATCACCTTGAATCCTCTTGAATCCAAAAGAAATGTGAGCACCCATACTCGCAAGAGCCTCTGAAACCAAGGAAGATACCTCTCCATGAAGAACATCAAAAAGCTAGCTGCATATTAGAGCTGGGAGCTGGCTACGTATTAGAGCTGGATATTAGAGTTGGCAGTAGGATTGGGTGACAGTAAAACACCTTGACACTCAGTCCGATCTAGTCAAATCCACTTCAAACCCAAAGGGCCTAAGCACTAAATCAGAGGCGATATCCACCATGAATGCATGAAATCCATTCCATTGGGGATTAGTTTGATTATGAAAACAAAGTTTGTAGAGATATTTGCTCAAGTTGATGTCTATCTTTTTATCATTATTTTATCATTTGCTAACTTGAGTTGTTGAGAAGATGGCAAGACTTGATGATATATTAGAGTTGTTAAGTACTCTAATACATTTCAATGTTGATGGAATGGTACACATCAACAAAGACACTCTGTTTGACATTCATACTTGTTTTCATAATGCACAAGAGAAGGTAGAATTTTTGGAGCTTAAATCTCAGCTTCAACAAAAGGAATTAAAATAGAAGAGTTGTCATTCTAAACATGTTTTTGTTCAGAACATTGAGATAGCCACCCATTAGTAGCAAGTCAATATTATTGAATTTCATTCAGATTTAGTACCCAATGAAGCAGCAAAGTCACGCGCAGATGCAAAAGTTTAGTTTGCACTTCCCAAGCCCATCATCAGACCTTGGGAAGAGCTTATCCACAACAAGCATAGAACAGGTCTTGGATATGATAAGGAGGTTTCCTTTCACATTCCAGATTACTCAAAGCCCATCCAGATTCAAAGTCTTGGATTCCTTAATGACAGTTCACCTTCAGCTATTCCAAATTTTGCCCCTCTTCCACAGCAACAACAACAGATTGTGAAATGCCAACACTGTGACTGAGTTGGCCATGTGAAAGATCATTGTTTTGATCTTCATCCATGTAAGAACTATCATAAAACCAGTCATTCTTCAAACATATGCTTCAAAAACAAGCCTCCTGCAAGAACAAAGATTCATCTTGGATGGATCACTTCTTGGTAATGGGCATCAATAGCCAAGAAGATATTTTAGTCATATGTTCGAACTTGTTCAAGAGTATTGAACAATCTTGCTGTTGCAATTGAGTTTTCTCCATCATCTCACCTTGTATTTGATAGGGGGGGGAATGATGGTCATCTACAAGCTTCAAAGCCACATCAAGCAAGCCTGAGCCACAACCTACCATACCAAATTCAGAGTTGTAGCCAGAGACAAAGATGCCCCTGATCATGCATTCAGTTGGTGATGCCCTTTCAAAGAATTGGGGACACTTCCTCTAGCAGAAGATTTCAGCTTCTTGTCAATTTTGGAAGAGTTCGAGGAATTTCATTAAGCATTCCAGAGTTGTTGATCATCCTTAAACCATCACAGTTTGAGACCTCCCTTTTCAGGTTGAAGTTCTCCCTTTTATTTGGGCTGAGACCTCCCTTTCATGGTTGAAGGTTTCCCTCTTCAAAACATCAGGAGCACTTCCTCTAGCAGAAGACATAAGCTTCATGTCAGATGTTGGCTACGTGGGGCCTGACCTAGGTTCAACAGTGAGTTTAGCCAAGCAAATCCTGATACTACTGGCCCTTTCGGCAACAATCCGCAGAGCGTGGACTGAGGTCTCACCTGAAGTAGTATGGGAGGGTGTTGGAACCAGGTTTCCACACCCTAGGGATGTCTTGATGAAGGTTCTCGAGGTTCGTGATCTTAACCTGCGCGTTGTGCTGTTCCGCGCAGCTTTCTATCCTTCGCAACTCGTGCGAACCTTTTTAAATATAGTATTATTCTGATTCGATCTTTATTGTGTTATTATATTAGTACTTAAATTAGTTTGTGTGGGCCCAATATTCTTATTACTTATTCAACTTTCAGATAAGCGCGCGTACTTGAAAACAATATAAATGCATAAAGATAACATGAACATAGAAATACAGATCTACAACCAGACACACAATATTCTAAATCAATCTTATCTTTATTAATACTCAAATTCAGTTACAGACCCAACTCTACCCTGCACACTCAACTGCAGAGCCTCTACCTACTACTACGACCCACTACTTTCAGATCCACTTCTATCTTCTAACCATGCCTTCGCATTTATCTCTTTCTTCTTTTCTACTCCTGCTAAGCTCTCTTTACACATAGAGCCTCGCTCTATTTATACAATCCCATGGTTTGTGGACCATGGGTAGGCCAACTCAACTTTACATTATTTTACAATTCTTAGGGCAAACAACCCTATGACTCATCCTAGACTTTCGCGCTGCGCACCCGTACTTCATGGAGTCTTTACATTACATTGACCAAAACTTAGGCTTTAAGCCCCAAAAATATGTTGTGGGAGGATCTGTTGCCCAATAGGCCCCCAACACAATCATCGTGACTCGTCCCGAGTCACTACTGGTGCAATGACCTTTGCACGAAGCCCCTCCAACTAAGCCTGTGCTATGGGAAGGTCCGCAGCACATTGTTCAGTCATCTACTAGATCGGTTCTACTCTTTCTACCAAATGCTCACTTTCAAGGGCAATTCCCTGTCTTAAATCATGCATCACCTTCATTTGTGCAAGCTTTCATTCACTATCGGCAGTGATGTGGAAAGCCTTATCAATCCAAGGCTGGACGTGCGCTTTAAGTGCTACCTCTTTCTGTCACGCAGCATCCACCTATGCCTTCAATGCCTTCGCCTGCTGTAGCTTCGCCAGCCACTGGGTCAGGACAACTGTCTGTGCCGTTTCATGCACACTGTCATATTGTACTTGAAGCTCCCGTGCCTCTGTTTGCAGGTGTTTTATGGTGGGTTCCTCCTGTAAGGAAGTGAGGACTACGAAGGATTCTTCCAACATACCCGTACAGGTCTGCACTTCCTATCCTATTTCCTCCAACCCTTTTTGGATAGCGTCAGCGTGCTATTCTCAAACTTCCAGAGACATGGACGACTGCGCCTTTAATCGCAGTTCAGCAATCTACAGGTTGAGGACCAGCTAGATCCTCATAGCTTCCTCCTTTGCCTTGTGGAATCCAATAGCCAATTGGTGGATCTGCATTCCTATTGGTAGGTTTGTTGCAATTTCTAGCTTGGGGGTGCGGCGACATGCTTCCTCTACGATTTGATCCAACTGCTGGTTTTGTGCCACTGCTTCATCGCGTTCTAGGCTAAGCTGCTCGATGTTGATTCATTTTTCACTTAGAATTTGCACTGCGCATCCTACCCTAGCATGAAGTTCTAATGTCGCTCTGTCCTATAGCTGGTATAAAATATCCTGCGGCAGGGCAGCTAAGTTTAGGCCGAGTCCCTTGATCCGTCCTACCGCGGCTCTATCCTGCATGTTGTCTATTGTCAGTGCTCCTTCCAGCAGTGTGATGGTGTTGGCCATTTTGGCCCACAATAGTTGCTCTGTTGCTGATGTACCCTCGGCACCGTAGGTGACTACCATTCCTTCTTGTGGGGACCGCACCTGAAGTCCCTGTAGTTGTGCCTGGAGGGTCCCCAACACATTCTGCTACTCCGTCATTGCTTCCTGGAGCACTTCCCTAGTGACCTCGTGAACTGTGTCGCCGATGTCATATAAATCACCCTCTGTCAATGTAATAGGCTCCCCATCCAGTTTCGACACCTTGGTCTTCTTCCGTGGCCCTGTTCGTTCCATCCGTGCGACCATTTCCATTGTGTTGATGTCATGCTCGGGTCCACGCCTTCCGTCGTGTCATCAGTCCCCTGACCAGTGGTCAGGTCCGAGCCTCTTTCTTCCTATGTCGTGGTGGCCCCAACTCTGCTGCTTTTTCTGCTGCCTTGGTCTACTCCGCGATGGCCTTTGCGGCCTCGCGGGAAGCCCTTACCTCCTCGGCAAACTGCTCGTTCCGCTTCTGTTGTGCTAGCAGCTTGGTGACATCCTTCTATCTTTGAACCGCCATCTCATCGTGCGCTGCCAAATCCGGGGTGCGCCATTCGGGTGGCCATGAGTCGAGCACCGTGAAAACAACATCATCAATCATGATGAAGGGGAGTTTGGTCCATTTTTGCTCCAAATCCTTTCACGCCCTGATATACACATTGTGCATATCTACCTTAAAGTCTATAAAGCTCCGTAGACTGTCGTATACAGTGGGGGATAGGTGCAGTTGTCGCAGGGACATGCGAACTAGTCATGTTGCCTGTGGATCCTTTTTGGGCCTCAATGTCTGGGGCGATTTTGGAATTTTTGGTGCCTCCCCCACCTACAGCAAAGGGCTCTGCGCGGCTTCTTTGGCGGTACTTTCGACAAAGCCCACACCTCTCCTAGTAGTTGTCATCTTCTTCGAGCTATCTATAGTTGTTCGCGACTTTGGAGGCTCAAACACAACGTGGTGCTCAATATTGTGGGCTCTCTGTAATAGCTTAAATCTCAAAAAAACAAGTGTTGTCTCCTAGCCCACCTTGGTAGTTTTATAGCGTTTTTCAAATTTGAATTTGACCATTCCCCCCATTTCTGAGTCATTAATGCATTCTTGGCGGTAGATCATCCCAAATCTAGTTCTGACTCCGTGTCTTAATTGCCCACCACCTGCTCCTCTTTGTCTTAAATTGGATATCTTGTCATGAATAGCGACACCAACGGTCACTTCCCAGCCTACCCCTGTGACATACTGACCCTGTGCTCAACCCCCTTATCGCGCAGCTCCCCTACAAACTCTTTTATAGTCCTGCGCTCTCTTTCAACTGCTTGGAGTGTTGAGACTGTGCTCCCTAAGAATAGTCAAGTGGTCGCACCACCTGTGCGATGCTTCAATTCAATTCCTAGCCTAGTCCACGAGCACTCCTCAATGTCCCTTGCAACAGTCAGCACCGCGCGTTCTTCCTTACGTGGTGTGCTCCCTTGGTTACTTTGTCTGGTAATGTGCGGTTGCAGTCATGGTAGCAGGGCCACAAATTCTCCGCGTAAATCTTCTAGTGCAATAGTATTCTGGCCCATATCTTCTCCTGTCATTCTTAGTTTATTGACGCGGCATGCTTGCACAGATTCAGTTTCCAGTTCTTTGATTTTTACATCCATTAACACACTTTTTCTCCTAAGTCGTACTCGATCTTTGAGTTCGCGAAACTTAAGGTTCCCCTGGCAAATGGCTTCCTGATCCTTCTTATGTTCGACCTCGTGCGACTCCATAATTCCTTCGTCCTAGTTCCTGCGTATTGTTCCAACTATGTGAGGATACCCTCCTCCAAAAACTATGACCTTGACTCTGCCCATCCTCTTCGGGATCGTCCCCATGCTCAGATCCTTGTACATGGCCCTAGAGGCCCATCGGACCGCTAGTATGCATAGGTCCCAATCAGTTCGTCTAGCTTGGTGAACCTTGTTCAGGATCCCGCATACATTCTTGAATGCTTCTACGTGGAAAGTTTGTGGTGCACGTCGCTTTTCCTGCTGCTGCGTCTAGTTCTGATTTTCGATCCTTAGTCGGGGGTGTGCTTGTGTGGACTACACAACACACATCTGCACCCAGCGACCCAGGTGGGTAGCAAGCTACTTCGTCCTGGCTTCCCGGTTTTCGTTCGAGGCTGGGGGCTTCCAAACCATAAGCTCATCTGCCTTCTACATTCGCGCCAATTTACAATGGTCTCCTAATGTGTACTCCACCATCGTGTGGGTGTTGCATGCAGTGCCCATTCCAGCGCACCGTACTGCTGCTGTTCTAGTACTGTGCTTTCAAATTTGTCCAGGAATTCATCCACCACTGTCACTCCATCATATGTTGGCAGTTCCCTAGCCTCTGTCATCACGCAACGCAGTGATCTAATCATCATGTTGCAATTCAGTGTTGTCACTTCGTGCAATCGGTTCTACCAGCGCTCTACTTCTTCGTCTGAATCTGAAGTATAGGAGCTAGCACGCTCCCACGAGATTCTCCCATCTGCAGTCAGGTTCACCCGATCTTGGTCTCATGCCGTTATCTAGTAAATACAATCTAGCTCATCACTGCGCACTGGTTTAGTGTAGCGCGCTCCTTCGATTGGGTCTAGCGGGACTACTATGCATAGGGACTTTTTCTCGAATATCATCTTCCGCTTCTTCAGGTTGATGACTCCATTCATATCGGTGGCCCAGTCTATTCCTAGCAACGTGAGATAGGGGTTGCTGTCATCGACAATCTCTATTACTTCAAAGTCTGTCTGTGTGCTTGTGCCTTCAATATCAACTGTTACCCCTTGCAACCTCCCCATGGGCAAAATCTTCTATTGGTTTGCCATTCGTAATTAAATAGGGGACCACTGCAATGCAGGCCTACCCATGTGTTCCCATGTTTGCTTCGGTAACATATTCGCGTCTGATCCCAGATCTAGGATGACCTGATCCATTTTGTACTCACCAATCTATGCCATCAATCTCATTTCCCTCCCGATGTGCAATGCATGCTTTCCCATTTTCCAGACTATGCGCAGTTCCCCTGACCCTATGCACTTGGTGATCAACTCATGTAGTCCCTTAAGTGCCTTATTGTCGCATAACAATTTCATGCATGTCTCCAAAAAGGTAGTGAGCATGGAAGGATCCATTCATGTTTCTGGTTGATCCTTACTACCTAAAGTGGAGGCCTCCGTGAAGCTCTTCTTAGCTTCCATGAACGTCTCCTTTGCACATTCTAAGTCAAACTCGGGTTCCTTTGTAGGAGCCTTACGAACCCATGTATCTTCCTTAGGTTGCTTCCCCTTATCTTCCCCTGTGGTTGCGCCGCTTTTGAGCATCATGTTCACATTTGGGTCTTCTTCTCGTGGTTCAAACCTCATCATTTGGATATTTTGAGTCGGAGGAGGCTGGAGTACCCCTTTGTCGTGCATTTGTGCAATCAATGTAGGACAATCTATCATTTCATGATCAAACTGCGCACAATATGAACAATATGTTCTTGTCAGGTTGGTACAATCGCGAGCGTAGTGCCTTGGTCCTCCGCAATTGTAACAAATTAACTGTCTGCGACCCCTTCATGGTCCCATTCCTCCTCGTCCTCAACCTCGCCCCTAAAATCCAGCTCGTACCATCCCCACAGCGGGGTTGAGGACTCACGCTTCTGTCTGCATCCTATAGGTTGGGGTCTGATCCATCATTAACTCGTAACTACGACAAGTGCGCTCGTCGTGGCCTACTGACCTGTAGAAATTACAAAACAACTGTTGGGGAGTCTGTGTATACTTCTGCAACAGATGACAATTATCCATCATGTGTTTTCCTCCTATTTGATAGATCGTGCACCATAATGTGGATGTCGTACTCGGCCCTGCCTGTGCCTCTGGTGTCAACGACATTGGCCCCCCTCTTGCCAAGTAGTTTGCGAATATTGGACAATGATCCTTGTCATGGCCCCGGCCCTTGCACTTTATGCACCATACTTCTTCACGCGCCTCTTGCCCCGGTGCCCTATCCTGCTTCAAGCTCTACATTTCCAGGCAAAGATTCTGTAGTTTCACATGGATTTGTTGAACCCCCAACCCAGGATCTTGTATCGGGGTCTCATGCAACCTCATTGCCATTTCCAACGCTTCAGCCTGGGTTGAAAGCTTCTGTTGTGACAGTGTCATCCTCAGGTGCAGTGTTAGAGACACCACAAACCATGCACGGTGTTACACATCTGTTAGGGTCATATTAGCCTCACGGATCGTACTCTTCAGCCGATGATCCAGATCCCAGGGGTTCTCGCCTGGAAGCATCGCAATCTCCTTAAACCCGATGATTGACTATGTTTCTGATTTCGGCTGGCTAAATTCTCTGTTCAATGCATTCTGGATCTCTGTTATCCTTACGTTTGGTTGGTCGTTAGAGTGCTTGATATACCATGTCAACATGCGATCCTGCAGCGCGCTCACTAATGTAGCCTTCTTAATGTTGTTGTCTGTGGCCCCTTGCACTTCGCACACTACTCTTACCACGAACTAGAACTGTTCCAGATCCTCATTCCCTACTCCCCTGAATACGGGTAGCTTGATCGCGCTCGCCATGATGAACTGCAGGGTTGGTGGAGGTGGAGTGAGTGGAGATGGAGGTGAGGGAGGTGAAGCAGGTGGTGGCGTGGGTGGAGGTGGTAACTGCGGAATGTGCTTCCTTATCAAACTGACTGCACTTCTCGAAGAGACCCGAGCGAGCTCTTCCTCACTCTATCGCGAAGGTGAAATTAACAAGCTTTTTTCTAATTCCCCACTACCTTTGTAGATCTTTCCGCTCTACATCATTCCAAACATTAATGTATTCGCATAACCCGCTTTTCACATAACAACATCTTAATCCAAGAATTCAAAGATTTAATATACTTATCTCACGGTCCCTTTAGAAAGCGTTGTTCTGCCTTGTTGTAGCTCACGATCATGTCCACCGCAAACTCAGTGATAAATCCCCTTATTATCTGGTCGAGCCAATGGTCCATAGCTAACGCGATCTTGTCTTCTGATGCCTCTAGTCTGTGCACTAATTGTGGAGTCCACACTATCGGTTGGTCGAGCTGACACCTTCCCTGGCTATCGACTAATCTCGCGATCCACTCATACAATTCAGAGGGAAAGGATGCAAAGAAAATCTCGTGGATTTCCATATACACGTACCGATCCAGCCACCTTTTCTCAGATACCTACCAAGTTCTATTTTCTTGTGTCATGACCTCGTGAATCTTCTTGTCCAACCACTCTTTAATTTCCTTCTTTGTTGGGTTCCAGTGGCACGACATCAAACATCCCTTTGGCAGATCCTGGTCCTGGCAACAAAACCATTTATTGGCTACCGGAGACCTGACCAAGTTCAGCAGTGAGTTTAGCCAAGAAAATCCTGTGTAGTGCCCGCTCTAGTTGACTGACAGTGAGATGACGCAAACATTTAATTAGACATAAGGCCCACACTTTATTCTTTGAGGACCTCAGGTTGAGGATCCAGACACATGACACTATTATTTGAGATATTCATGGTTGTGATGTTTATAAATGCTTTCCATTGATATTATGATAGCATGAATGGTTACGTATCTTATCTATCAGTGTTCCGATGATTGCAACATTAAAGAGTTAAGTTTGGTCTCTATTTGAACCGATGACGTGGGTAGTAAAGAATATGTATGCGCTCTACTAAAAGCATAATGATGATAAATTTGATGAATAGGTATATTTCTATGATGGTACGATGTTGATAGCTTAATGAATATGTATGCCATGAGGGATGTGTCCCCTATGTTACCTACTTTCCTTAGTTCAGGCTTACAATGGACAATGATGTGAATGACCAGAAATTGAAAATGATGCTATTATGATAATGACTAACATTGAGAGACCTTGTTACTGATGTTTATTGAGTGTGGCAGGAAACCATCAGGGACACTCGCATATGACATGTCGATGACACCTGGTTTGATGAAAATTCATATTATTTTATCCTTTAAAGTCTAAGTCGATCCTGAAATCTGCCATATATGTTTAACTATATTCTAATGATATGTTAATGGTTGCAGGCATAGATTAGTTGCTTGACCGAATGACTCACATATGGGTGATGGGGTTGTACAGGTGGATGGAACTACATGGGAGGGGTTGGACAGAGTCCCTGATCTCACCCACTAGCACTCCCACCGTGACTTGGGCTGGAAGGGTTGAAACACCTTCACCTTGAAGATCACGATGCCATGAGGGCAGGTCCCAAAGTTGGGTCGCTCATGAGGAGTTTACTGGGGGCGCGCATCAAGGCGGATTCCTTGATCCTCGGCACCATTAGTCTCACTATAGCAGGCAACATAAGAGATGATAGTGGCTTATCAAGTTGCACTATACTTTCCCTCGTAGTCCTGAAGCTTGAAGGGCAAGTGGTGGTGGCACCCTGGAATTCAGGGGAAATTCTTGAAGGCACGACCAACTTGGCAACCCATTGCATCACAAATTAACTGTTAGGTGTGCACCCTTGGAACTTCAGGGAAGTTCTGAAGGGCACACCAAACTTGGCACCCTTGGAATCATAAAATAAATAATAAAATAAATATAAGTAAGGAATGAAACTAGGTTAGATTAGGAGGTTTATTAAGGTAAAAAGGAAAGACAACATATTTAAGGTAAAAATTAATCCTTAAACCAATTAAACTCAATTAATAAAAGAGGAAGGAATTAAAATAAGAAATAAATTACAATTTAAAAGAATTTTGTAGAGAAGCTCCATGGTGCATCAACCAACAGAAAGGAATATCCCTCTAAGAGATAACCTGAGTTAATTTAGGAAGTAGATTGGGGACAAAATCTTGACTCATTAATTGACTCCAAGTAATAAACAATTTAAGGAATAAAAGGGGGAATAAAGAGACAACTAGGAAAAGAAATAGGAATCTTTTGAGGTGAAGAAAATATTAGTTTTAAATAAAAAGTTTAAGTAAATAATTTTGGGTGATCCTTGATGAGAGAGTGACACATGGGTAGGTGAATAATCAAGCTATTAAATTAAAAAAAAAATATTATAATTATGCATGACATGCCAAGTGTCATCTATGAGGGCTCTTATAAAAGAAGGGGCAAGCCATGGGAGAGGGGACTTTTGGAACCCTAGTGTTGGATGGATGATATGATATCAGAGCAGTGATTACGAAGCTATAGTGAGTTTGGTGAGGTAGAGGATTTTTAGAGAGGGGACTCTTGAGCCAAGGTGTGCTCTCCTCTGCCAGCTAGAGTCAGCCTCCATTGTACAACCACATTGCAGCTCGAGGGTCTGCGGGGAAGAAGAGTACCCAAGGAGTAGGTTGGGAGGTTAACCGGTGGGTCTTCGCATTCGGATCAAGTGTGTCATCATTCACTCGCAGAAGCGACCGGCAACAAGGGAATACCAGTAACAACAGAGCAAGCGGAGTCTCATCTTCTGGTGAACGGTACATATGTATTTTATTACTAATTGATCTTAGTTTAAAGTATGTAAATGTTATGTTATATTCCTAAAATGAGTGTCAGCAATGTGTGTGTGGAATAAAATTGAAATCTCAATGTGTTTCCCTTCTGGTCGTATTTGCTGTTAAAAAAAAAATGTAAATAGCATAAATCAGGTCCTTACAATAAAGATCAAATGTATCAAATATTCCAAGTACTTGAGAGTGTACAATGTATTGTTTATTGTTTGCATTTTTAAATGTTGTTTATATTTTTAATGTCATAGTACTAGTGGACGCATGATTTGCAACTCATTCTTTTTACTTGGAGTAGATAAAAGTTAGTGAAAATCTTAATTGTAAAAAATTACACATAAAATTCTTGTAATATTGGAAGACACCACATGATACATGAATTTAACACTATTATATGGAAAGAAAAAGGTTGCAGGGCAATCATGAGGAGAGATCTTTTTTTCCACTTGAAAGATTTTACATTTTATTATATGCAATATGCGCTACGAATGTTCACTTTTGTTAGCTAAGCAAATTCTTGTTATTTTTTAAGATCGCCAAAAGGGTTTTTCATTTTTCTATTCTCACTTCATTTCAATTATCTTTCCCAAATCAATTATGTTTCCAAAGGATTTTCAATATTTTATTATCTTAGATCAGTTTAAAATCTAGTTTTCCATTTTATGGGTTAATGTGTTTATTTCTTTATTTGAATGTTCACAGATCATGATCTTTCAAAACTCTTATTTTTAGACAATCCCTTAAATTTTATGTATATTTAATGTAAGTTGAGAATGCTAGCTTTTTAATAACTAAGCAAATTCTTGTCAAAATCACTGAAAGGGTTTTATGTTTTTTAATCACGCTTAATAATTGATCAGTTCAATTGGTATTAGATCTTAAAGTTTATGGTTGCTTTATCAAATCAATTATGTTTCCTTAGGTTTTTCAACATCTTGTTATTTAATATCAACTTAGGACCTAGTCTTTCATTTTAGGGCTAATGTGTTTATCTAGGATTTTGTATTTTGTTATTTGAATGTTCACACATCAACGTGTTTCAGAAATCTTTATCTTCAAAAATATTTGGAACATTTTAGACAATCCCTTATATCTTATGTATATTTTAATATAAATTGATAATGCAGGCTTTTGCTAACTAAACAAATTATAGTTGTATTTTAAGATTGCCAAAAATATTTTTCGATTTTCCAATCTTGCTTGATTATTTCCATTGGTATTAGTGCTTAAAGTTTATGGTTCCTTTATAAAAATATTTATGCTTCCATAGGATTTTCAACATTTTGTTTGTTATCTTAGATCAACTTAGAACCTAGTTTTCCATTTTAGGGACCGTGTTTACTTAAGGTTTGCATTTTGTTATTTGAATATTCACATCTCAAAGTGTTTCAAGAATCCTCATCTTTGGGGCATCTTAGACAACCTTGGTGGTGATAAGAATTGTGTATCCAATTATAAGCATTACATATAAACTTGCAATTTGAAACACGTGTTTGTATGATTTTGAGAAGTGTTGCATGTTTGCTAAGAATTTGCATGTTAATTGAGACGTATTGCATGTTCTTATGTCAACTACGAATATTTAAGCGAAGCTAAGTGATGCGTGTAAAGGGGAAAATGTGAATTTGGGTAACATCCTCCTTGTGAATGACTTTTTGTTTTTAACATATTTATGTGGTTGTCAATGTTTTCATGGTTAAGCAATCAATTTTTCAACTTTGAGAAGCATGATATGAAGTGAAGAAGACTCTTATGTAACAACCCCACTTTTACCTTGTTTTTTTAATTTAAAAGTCACGATTGAAACGCCAATGTGTAGGCATGATTGGCTAAGACAACTAAATTTAACTCAAAAATTAAATATAACTTTAAATATTGGACTGGTGGAGTGGATGACACAAATCGATTATGTGAGGGAGGAGGCAAGCTCACTTGTATGAAAAACTGTGATACAACCTGAGAGTTATTACTGAAGTTGGTCATGACCCAATTTAATAACCACCACCTAATCGAAGTTATGAGATTATACTACAGTGGTGAAGGGGAGAGGATAGTGCCCATTCCTCTCTAAGATCGGGGAGAAAAGGGAAAGGGGTGACTCTTTCGAAAGAGAAAAGTTAGTCAAAAAAGGAGAGAAGAAAACAAATTGAAAAAGAAGAAACTGCCACATGTTTTGTCTACTGGGTCCAGTAACTGATGGGACCAATCCATGCTCATCAGTGCTCACAACCCTTCGAAACTTTCTCGGTCGAGTGGTGGCGATAGACAGACTACAATTGTTGTAGGTATGTTATGTTTGATGGGTCCAGTAATTGATGAGACCGCCTTGTGCTTGTTGACACTCACAACCCTTTAGAAGTTTCCCAATCAAGCTCTGGTGGTAGATAAACTGCATATGTTATAGATATGTGTTAAATTATGGTATGTTCTATGCTTAGAGCAATTTACTTCAATTTCTTCTTATTAGGCCAATGTCAATTCTCAATATAGCAATCACATTAACATATAAATAAAATGTTGATAGAACATAAATAAAATCGACAGAAGACAAGCCAAGACAAGAGACACAAGATGTGGCGGCTAGCCAGGGACAAACCCCAATGTGGGGAAACCCTTCGATCAATTCTTCTATGTTCTTCAATAATTCAGCGGAGAGAGAGAGAGATAGTACAACTTCACAAATCTGTGATTTTATATCAGCGACAATACAACAATGATCAGCAAGGTCAAAGCTGGTCAAACAACTGTCACTTTGACCCCAAGTCAACCTTGAAGAACTCGGTCTTCAATAACAACCATAGGCAACCCAAAACAGTGTACAATACCCAGTGAAACAATAGTCAACATCTGGTCAAACTTACGACAACTTCTTTCACAGTCAACGCAGGTCAAAGGAGTGGTCAAACCTAGTCAAAAGAGATGAACAAAACTACAGGTAGCCTAGGAGAGGTTACCGAACCCAAACCACAGTCAAGAAGGCCTCCACGCTAATAAACGAAATACAAACTACCCACCTACAGCTAGGTCAACCCAAGTAAACGTTGCCCTAACCAGAAATCTGCATCCTCCTTCAGCCACACCTGTGAGAGAGAGAAGCTCTTCTAATGCGTAGGAGAGAGAGAAGATGTGTGGTGCGATGAGTGGAATAATGCCACAAGGTCTCTTCCTTTTATATGTCTCGTGGAGAATAAGTTGGCGGCATGCCACACACTTTAGCTTATTGGCCGACCTTGACAAATTGTCAAGAAATACAAATAAATTCATATTTCCATGAATGCATGTCGGAATTGGATGATCGTTAGATCAATCCTACACCTCTCGACGAGAGGAACCCAAGAAAAATATCAACTACCATAAATAATATGACCCACATGGAGTTTTTCCCTAATTGCCAATTTTAACACTCCCTCTCAGCTAGGGAGAACTCAATCTACTAATCCATCTGTCTGTCGGTAATATCTCTGCCATCAAATGCACTGCCCTGCACTGCTTGGTTCTGCTCTGCTCTGTTGAACTATGAAGAAGAAGAAATGGTCGAGGATGTTTCATACCATCCTCTACTGACCCGGAGTCAATCCCAGAGAGTGTGTCATACCACTCTTACAGATCCCAAATTAGTTCCAAAAGAGAGTGAGTTATATCACTCTTATTGACTCGAAGTCAGTTCCAATTGATCCCAGATCAATTTCATCCTAGCATAGGGGGTACGATAGATACATGATGCATCCATCGATACTACTATGGTCCCTATCCTCATTTCCCTACTCATTGGCCAGATGAGAGGTACTTTCCATGAGTCCTAGACTGCATGGGTAAGATGTCTCGACAGGAGAAGGATGAACCACTCATCCTGCCTACATATCGCCATTGGGTATCACAGGGGAAGGTTGAACCATTCACCCTGTACATAGTGCACCACTAGGGGAGGGTGAGTCACCCTATGGTCGCTCGTTGCTCCAAGAAGTACCCCAAGCCTCCTAGAGCTCCCAGAGCTCAATGTATGCATCATACAGGACCCTCATAAGAGGGTCTCTCAACGAGTCCTAGCCATTCTCAGAAAGTCAAGATTTTGACCTTTCCCAGGGGCTTCGTCAGAATGTCGAAGACTTGCTCATCTGTTCTGATATGATGGAGTCTTATTGCTCCTTGTTGTACCATATCTCAGATAAAGTGGTACCTGATATCAATGTGCTTGGAGTGATCATGAAATACGAGATTCTCAGATAAATGAATCCAACTCTAGTTGTCGCAAAGGATCACGATAGTATCCAATGTATGTCCAAACAGCTCACTGAAGATCTTTCTCAACCAAACAGCCTCACAAGAAGCCATACTAGTAGCAATGTACTCTGCCTCGATGGTGCTCAAAGCCACCGACTTCTGCTTCCTGCTCATCTAGGAGATCGAGGCAGAACACAAAGAGAAACAACACTCGGAAGTTCTCTTTCGGTCCACCACACTACCTGCCCAATCAACATCAGAATATCCATGTAGCCTCACATCTCCAGGAGTGTATCTCAACCCATGAGTGATTGTGCCTCAAAGATATCTCAAAAGCTTCTTGGCACCAATCCAATGTGAGTGATGAGGCTCAACCATATATTGGCTTAGTGTGTTGACTGTAAAACATATATCCGTACGGGATTTCACCAAGAACATTAATGCTCCTATGAGTTGATGATACTCAGTAGCATTTCCCAAAGCAGGTCCAGTAGCACTACCACATAACTTCTTGAAGTTAAGCTCCATCGGGTAGTCACGGGCTTGCAGTCCACCATACCGAATCTCTCCAATATCTTCACCACGTATTTTCCTTGAGATAGGAAAATCTCTCCTAGCTTGTGCCAAACTTCCAGCCCTAAGAAATAGTGCATCAGTCCTAGGTCCTTCATCTCAAATTCGGAAGCCAACTCCCTCTTACATTTGTGAATGAGAGGGTCAACACCTGTCAGAAATAAGTCGTCAACATACATCACCAGTATGAGAGGCTTATCATCCTCAACCTTAAAGTATAGGTTTGGATCAGCTGCGCTCCTGGTGAATCCCAGCTTCATCAAGTAGATATCGATCATCTCATACCAAACTCGGGGTGCTTCCTTCAGCCCATATAGGGCTTTCTTCAATCTACATACGTGAGATTCCTGATAATGAATCTCAAACCCCTCGAGTTGTTCCACATAGACTTCCTCTTTAATCGAACCATGCAAGAATGCAGTCTTGACATCCATCTGATGTAGGTTCCATCCTTGCGAAGCAGCAAGGGCTATGATCGAGCGGATGGTGGTGTATCGGGAAACAGGTGCAAATATCTCATCATAGTCTATACCTTCCTTTTAAGAGAAGCCTCAAGCAACAAAGCGAGCCTTATACTTTTCAACACTTCCATCAACTCCATGCTTTATTTTGTAAAGCCATTTCGAGGTGACAATTGTTTTGTCCTAAGGTCTGGGGACCACATCTCAGACATCGTTCTTCATGATGGACTCGTATTCCTCATTCCTAGCATCCTTCCATACTTGATGCTTCACGGCTTCTTCGAACGATGAAGGCTCATTTTGAATGATGGTGCTCATAATGGTCAAGTATCCCTGATACCTGGTCAGCTTCTTAATTTCACAGAAAGTCCCTTTGGGTGAAATGTGTCCTTTAGCATCATCAAGTGTCCCCCTAAGCCATGAGGTCCTCTTCCTAGAAGAGGAAGGCTCTTGCAAAGGGGGATCAATGGGATCCATAGGTTCTTCTACATCGGTCATTGTCTCATCTTCCTTCTCATCCGGCTTCCTGGTATCAGCTTCTTTAGTTTTCCTTAGAATAGGAAGATCGTCAACCTTGCTAAGAGCCATATCTTCGTCAAATGTGACATCATGAATTATCTCAACTTCCCTCTGGCCAACCACATAGATTCTATAGCCCTTAGAATTTTCGCTATAGCGCACGGAGATTCCCTTCTTTCCAGATGCACCCAATTTTCTCCTTTTCTCTTTCGGCACATGAAAATATACAGTACTTTCCAAAATACTAAAATGAGAGACATCGGGTTTCTTACTAGTGAACATCTCTTCAGGAGCCTTAGAATCCAACGCTTGATGAGGACATCAGCTTTGAACATATACGACGATATTCACAGCTTCAGCCCATAGAAACTTTGGAAGCCTTTGATCATGGAGCATGGCACGAACAACTTCCATAATCGTACGATTCTTCCTTTCCGCCACACCATTCTGCTCAGGAGTGTATGGTGTTGTGGTCTCCCTCTTAATGCCAACCTCTTTGCAAAAATCATGGAACTCATTAGATTCATACTCGGTCCCATTATCAGTCCTTAAGATCTTGATCTTCTTCTTGGTTTGATTCTCGATCAAGGCTTTGAAGTGACGGAACCAAGGGAACACTTCATCCTTCTTTTTCAAGAAGTATATCCAAGTCTTGCGAGAATAGTCATTTGTAAAAGTGAGATAATATAAATATCCTCCCAAAGAGTTCACGGACATCATGCCAGATATGTCGGAGTGAACCAACTGCAAAATCTCAGAGGTCTTGCTATGGCTTGAGGGGAATGGTCCCCTTTTGAGCTTTCTTTCGGCACATCCCGGACATACACCGTCATGCTCTATTTTTGAATTTGGGCATCCCTGTCACCATTTGTCTCACATCGGGTAGAGCCTTATAATGAAGGTGGGCAAACCTCCGATGCCATAGTTCAGACTGGAGAGATGTGTCGCAAGACATGACTCCCAACAGACTTCCTCCAACTTGATATAAAGAGTTAACTCAAAACCCAAGAGTGAAAGCATCATTAAAATTCTTTTTCCACACGTGTACCTTGCCATCGATGAAGGTCGCCTTGTCGCCTTTGTCTTCCATTGTTGAAATGGACACCAGGTTCTTTTTTAGATCAGGTACATATAGGACTTCTTGCAAATGAATTGTGTTACCCTGATTTAATTGAAGAGTAACATTCCCTACACCCTTTACAGGAAAGGTGGAGTTATCTCCAAGAATAATCTCCAAATTTGTCTCTTTCTCTATCAGATTAGACAAAGCCTCCTTGTAACTAGTGAAGTGCCTTGAGGCACCACTATCAATAAGCCAATTTCCCAACGAGTCCGGAGGAGAGGAAGTAGAGAGGGTCGATATTAGATAATATTCATCTTGCTTATTGTTAACAACATTTGATTCATACCTGGAGTTCCTTGCTTTCTTGGAGGGTTGACCACTTCCTTGATTTCTGGCATTCCTCTTTCCTTTGCCATGGAACCTGCCATTCCTTTAATTGTGGTTGGATTTGCCCCGGGAGTGATTTTGATCATCGTCATGAGATATGTCCTTCCTATTTGGACACTCCCTCGCATAGTGGCCAAATTTATTGCAAGCAAAGCATCTTCCCTTTCTTCCACTCTTCAATCCGGCCTTTCCTTTGAATTTAGACCCATAATTATTTCTCCTTTTAGCATGAGAGGAGAAAGCAGTGGGGTTGCCTTTGAATGAAGGCATTTCTTGCTCTACCATCCTTATCTCTTCTTGAACGCATCTCGCCATCAATTCTTCAAATCCCGAAATCCGATCATTGTTGAGAAGAGTGGTTCTAAGTACATACCATTCAGATGGGAGCCCTCTAAGAGTAGTGATAGACAGTTCCGTGTCAACAATGACTTCTCCAATCGATAGGAGATCATTCTTGATCTCAGTGATCCTTAAGAAGTAGGATTGAATATCCTCGTCTTTTTCCTTCTTAATATCCTTCAGCTTATTCTTGAGGAACAAAACTTGATTTGCATCACTAACTTTAAACAAGCTTACCAGTTTATCGTAGATCTCCTTGGAGATGTTCAGCTCGGAAACGTAGGCCACCAAGAGCTTGTCAATAGAGTCTCGGATGATCTTCTTCACTTTTACTTCACCCTTAGTGTACTCGTTCCTTGTATTAGTCGGTGCATTTGATGGAGGCTTTGTAATTCTGCCTCTCACATAATCCAATACTTCCTGCTCTTCCAATGTCAAATCAAGTGACATCTTCCATTCGTGATGGTCAGACTTCTCACGGAGCTTGTCTTCAACGGGGAAATGTAATGAGGAACCCATGAAGTCTTTTCAATTTTTCCAACAATCTTCGGTGATTGCTCTTTGCTCTTGCTCTTGCTTGGGCTTTGCCTTCACCTCAGCTCTAATACCATGTTAAATTATGGTACGTTCTATGCTTAGAGCAATTTACTTCAATTTCTTCTTATTAACCCAATGTTAATTCTCAGTATAGCAATCACATTAACATATAAGTAAAATGTTGATAGAACATAAATAAAATCGATAAAAGACAAGCCAAGAAAAGAGACACAAGATGTGGCAGCTAGCCAGGGACAAACCCCAATGCAGGGAAACCCTTTGATTAATTCTTCTATATTCTTCAATAATTCAGCAGAGAGAGAGAGAGTACAATATCACAAATCTGTGATTTTATATCAGCAACAACAACAATGATCAGCAAGGTCAAAGTTGGTCAAACAACTCTCACTTTGACCCCAAGTCAACCTTGAAGAACTCGGTCTTCAACAACAACCATAGGCAGCCCAAAAGAGTGCACAATACCCAGTCAAACAGCAATCAACATCTGGTCAAATCTGCGACAGCTTCTTTGACAGTCAACGTAGGTCAAAGGAGTGGTCAAACCTGGTCAAAAATGCTAAACAGAACTGCGGCTAGCCTAGTAGAGCCTGCCCAACCCAAACCGCGGTCAAGAAGGCCTCCATGTTGGTCAACACAATACAAATTGCCCACCTGCAGCTAGGTCAACCCAAGTCAATGCTGCCCTAACCAGAAATCTGCGTCCTCCTTCTTCAGCCACATGTGAGAGAGAGAAGCTCTTCTAATGCGTAGGAGAGAGAGGATGTGTTGTGAGATGAGTGGAATAATGCCACAAGGTCTCTTCCTTTTATATGAATCGTGGAGGATAAGTTGGGGGCGTGCCACACACTTTAGCTTGCTGGCAAACCTTGAAAAATTGTTAAGAAATACAAATAAATTCATATCTCCATGAATACATGTCGGAATCGGATGATTTTTAGATCAATCCTACACCTATCGACAAGAGGAATCCAAGAAAAACATCAGTTGCCATAAATAAAATTACCCACATGGAGTTTGGCCCTGTCACAATAGTTGCAATATCATCTATTAAGTCATACATTCATTAACATTTCATTTACTAACCAAAACATGATGAGAGTCGTAACTAAAGTCTGTCATAAAATTAGCTTATAACCAGTATATAACTAGAATAATAACAATGATAGAACAACAATCAAAGCCACATAATAGCAAATATATTTACTCGTGAAATACAAGAGGAAAGAGAGATCTTATTAACATATGCAAAGCCAACCAAGTCAGGGACTTCCACGTACCACCCGACCATAGATTGGGTTGAACCAAAAACAAAAAACAAAAAAAAATCAGCTAATCGCCCTCGTGCCATATTCCAAGAATCAATGTGGGACTCACAACAAAGCCAACCATGGATTCTTCAAGTTTTACCATGTATCCCGCCATTATCGGTCAAGGGATTCTTAGGCCCTAAATCCTCATCTATACAACTAGGCTTTACCGTATATCCTGCCAATAATGGTTAAGGGATTCCTAGGCCAAACAATAAAGATACACTACCAGGGTTTACCGCAATCTGCCAAAACTAGTCATGGGATCACTAGGCCCTAACAAGCATGGATGCCTCTGAATTTCTTCACCAATACCTTGAGGAATTTTCCCGTCTCCACCCTCAGGATTTACCATTTATCCCACCATTACTAGTTAAGGGATTCCTAGGCCCTTGGGAATTTTCCCGAGACCACCTCACCCGGTTCCAAAACCATCTGGAAATCCAGCTCAACCAAAATGAAAAAACCTCATCACACCATGGCTATCCGAAAATGGCAAGACGAGGTTGAAACCACTGTCACGCCGGACAAAAACCATGACATGACAACAAGAGAACCAAATACGCACATACATGTACCATGCATGCAAAAACTAGCAAGGATATCATACATGCAACCTGATACCTGTAAAGTAATGCCACTGTAGCTGCTTGATCCAAATATTCCTTGCTTGATCTTCGCTTTCCTTTACTTCCTTGTCCTTCCTTTGCCTTCTTTTCACCAATGCTAAGGTGCTTGGAGAATACCCCAAGTGTGTAAGAGTACGAGAGAGAGAATAAAGAGAGAGCTCTAAAACTGAATTGGCTAAAGGTCAAACTGACAAAACGTTGTGAATTGATCCTCACAAGCATTTTTATTAATGAGGCCTCTATTTTTTTTTATTTTCCTCTATTTTTTCTTTAATTTCCTCCTCACATGCAACTTGTGACTTTTCATCTTCCTTTTCTCCTATTTTCCATTATTTCATAAATAAAGTGACAATTAATGCCTCTTTACCTTTGTCAATTTCCCTTTAGCCATAATAAACCAAATCAACACCCACTCGGATGTTTTACCCAACATTTAGCTTGGAATACATGTTCCATGACCTTGGTCTTTGTAACAACCTTGGCGAAAATTCTATGTAATAAAAGTTAAATATAATAACCATGGTTGATGGGACACTTCTTCCAAGTTGAATGTTGGGCAAAACATCTTAGGGGCTGTTCATTTGGTTTATTATGGCTAAGGAAACTAGCAAAGGCAATGGCTAAGGCTTTGGAAATGCAAAATGGCATTTTTGACACATTTATTTATGAAAATAATGGAAATTAGAAGAAAAGGAAGGGAAAAGGTCACAAGTTGCATGTGAGGAGTAAATTGAAAGAAAATAATGGAAAATGAAGAAAATAGAGGCATAATTGATAAAAAGGCTTATGAGGATTAGTTGGTACCTTTTGTCAGTTCAATTTTGGAGCTCTCTCATTACTCTCTCTCTCTCTCTCTATCTCTCACTCACTCACTCTTTGAGCACTTTGGCATTGGATCAAGAAAGGCAAAAAAGGCAAGAGGAAGGAAAAAACAAGAAAGGAAGAACATGATCAAGCAGCTACAACAAGATTCTTTGCAGGTATTGATTTGCATGTGTGATTCCTTGCTAGATTTGGCATGCATGGTATTACATGTTGTTCTTTTCTGTCATGGCATGGGTTTTTCCAGGTGTGACAGTTTTTTCAGCCTAGCCTTGCCATTTCCAGATAGCCTTGATAAGATGGGTTTTCATACTTCCATTGAGCTGGATTGTCGGATGGATAAGAAGCTGAGTGGGGTGGATCTCCGAAATGACAAACACGTGACCTACTGGTCCCCAAACCAGATTGTGGATCATGGTAAATCCACTGGCCTAGTAACCCCTGAGCCAGATTATGGGTTGCGATAAAGTTAGGATTGTGTGCTTCGGTGGGCCTAGGAATCATTACCGGTGAATGGCGGGATATACGGTAAAGCGAAGAGGTGGATTGCTCTTGGCCTAGTAGTCCTGGGATGGGATGTATAGTCTCGATGTAGGGCCTAGTGATCCCTGTATCAGACTGCGGACTATAGTAAATCTTGAGAGACTAGGAGGCACTAAATGTCATCGCAGTGTAGGTGGAGAACTCCGGTAGCATCCATGCTTGTTTGGTTCTTTTCGGTTGGTAATAAGTCCCACATTCATGCGTGGAATATGGCACGGGGGTGAGTGGCTGAAGAGAGATTTGGCTAAGCTAATCTATGGTCGGGTGGAACGTGGTAGTCCCATCCCTGGTTGGTTTCTGCATTCATCAATGAGAAATTTATTCCCTTAATTTTTCATGTGTAAATATATTGGCTTATATGTGGATTCTATGGATGATGTATTCATGGTATTTTTGTTGTTATTATACTAGTTATGTATATGTTTTATGAAAGCAATTGTGTATGGCTCTCATCATGTTTTTACTTTTAAATGAATGAACAATGTATCTATTACCTAATAGATGATTATGCAGCAAATGATATAAGTAGACAATGCTTCATAATGATTCTCAGATAAATATGAGACCCCTATGCTTAAATCTATTGTTTACACCTATAAATTACATATTCGTGACATATTTAAAGAAATGTCTGTCATTGCTAGTAGAGGTTTGGTTAAGGGCTTGTTCAAGTATTTGTATTTGCATCATTATTTCTTTGTTATCTTTCTGTTATGAAGGTGTCATTCAATTCCGGGTAGTGCCCTGGGCTCTGCGCCTAAAAAAGTGGCTCAAATCTCAGGGATGCTGGCACAACACTCAGAAAAATAGTCCCTGGACATTGGCATGCCTTGTCATGAGAGCGTCCAGAGCCTCTTGGATGCTCTCAGGCCCATAGCATGGGAGTGTCCTGGGGTCAAGTGGCCTAAAACCTCAGTGGTACCCAAGGGTTGGTTACCATAAGTGTTGGGATGGTTCTTATGGATCTTGTAGTTGATGTGGAAGTTTGTATGATGTGTTTATGTCGATTCCATTTCCTTAAGGTCACCTAGGAGGTTGAATCCAATCATAGTAGCCTCTTGTCACATGTTTACCCTGGTTGGCCGGTTACTTGGGTAGATGTGGAAGGAGGGCGTTATAGTGTTATTTTTCCTTTATTAACTCTATTACATGAAATTTTAACTCGGGGTTGTTACAAACCCCTCCCCCTTAGGGGAACACCGTCCTCGGTGTTCAATGACAGCTATAACCAACAAAACCTTTGAAAACCAAAACATATTTCCCATGGAGCTTTATAACTTAGCTCGATGTAGTATTTACAATATCAACATGTTGAAAGCAAAATCAACATGACAACATAATGACATGACAACCATACCACTTATTGGAGCTTTATAACACAACTCTTTGTGATATTTACAATAATAACCATACATAAATATGTGCATATACCAAAAACTCATTTGCCTTCACCGAAAAATAATGAAGGATACATAGCCCGCATTTGATCAACCATCTCCCATGTAGTTTCATTGGGTCCAAAGTGCTCCCACTACATTTTAACTTGCACAATTGCTTGGTTTTAGAGCATGAACATCTTTCGCTGCAAAATGTACTAAGGTTCTGGTTGGAATTCTCCTTCTAGCAATACAAACCAATCAATAACATGATCAACATATTTCACGTCTTTTAAGCAATGAAACATGGAAAACATCATGGACTTTAATTGTCGGAGGCAGTGCAAGTCTATAGACCACTAGTCCAACACTCTCAAGGATCTCAAAAGGTCTGCAATACTGAGGTGCCAATTTCACAAATTATCCAATCCTTAAGGAGCCCTTCTTTGTCTTGATGCGCAAGTACACATGTTCCCCTACGTGAAACTCCTTAAATTCCATGTGTTGATCTGCATAACTCTTCTGTCTATCCTGTGCTACCTTTAGATTTTGCTTAATAACCTGCATTTCCTGTTCCATTTCTGCAAACATGTCTGGTTCAATCAACACCCTATTCACTGGATCACTCCAACTAATAAGAGTATTACAACTCCACCCATAGAGTGCCTCAAACTGAATCATCCTAAGTGACTCTTGATACCCATTATTGTAAATAAACTCAACTAGTGGAAGATACTCTTCCCACTTTCATTGTTGATGCATAACATACATTCTCAACATGTCGTCTAAAATCTTGTTGACCCTCTCTGTCTATTCATTTGTATGTGGATTATAAGTTGTACTGAGGGCCAAATCTGTACCCAATCTTGCAAATAACTCCTTCCAAAACCTGGAAGTGAACTTGGCACCTCTATCTGAGACAATCTTCTTCGGAGCATCATGCAACCTCATTATCTCCCTGATGAAAACTTGTGCTACTAGCTGAATAAGTCACTGGAATGAAGTGTGCTACCTTAGTCATCCTTTCAACCATAACCATAATAGAATCATGTTGTCTAGATGTCCTCGACAAACCTATAATGAAATCCATGAAAATGACCTCCTATTTCCACTCTGGAATCATAATCGGTTGTAATAATCCACCTGGATGTTTACACTTTGCTTTTACTTGTTAACAATCCAAACATCTAGCGATAAACTCAACTACCTCTTTCTTCATATTCGGCTAATAGTAGAACTTCTTAACCACTGTCAATGTTTTCTAATATCCCCGGTGACCTGAATACGACTTAACATAAAATTCCCGCAAGATAAGCTTCTTGAGCTCACTATTGTCCGTCAGATAGATCTTGTCCCTAAATCTGACCAAACCATTCATTGTGAGACGATAGTCCACATCCTGATCACCTGTACCATGCCACTGTAAATTGTTCTTAAGCTCCCTATACATGTCATCATGTTAACCTACCTACAAGATCTGATCCTGTAAATGTTGGAAATACTAAGAGGGGGGGTGAATCAATATTTCTTTTTTTGTTGTTCTTGTTGTTACCAAAAGCACACACACACACACACACACACATAGATATATATATATATATATATATAATATATATATATATATGAAACACAGAAATAGATAGCTGCAATTAATGCTTTTATTAACACAAAAAACAGTGCAATGAAATAAATACATACATATATATATAGTTGGAGCCTCACTGAAGTCCAAGTTGGAGCCTATATATATATATATATATATATATAGGCTCCCAACTTGGACTTCAGTGAGGCTCCAACCTCCAGAGCACCAACTCTGTCTTGCAATAGTTCTGCACTTAGGAGCACCAACTCCCAAGGATTTCAATCATGTTTAGTTCAGAGGCTCCAACCCAAACCTAGTATCAGCTGTTTTGCTGTAGTCCAACTATATAAACAAGAGTAACTAGTAACTTACCTTCATCTGTCTTTATGTATAGATTACTTCCAGCCACTCCCTTTTTGAAGCCTTGTTTTTGTAGATAGTGATCCAATCTTGCATACCAAGCTCTAGGAGCTTGTTTCAACCCATATAAAGCCTTTTTCAACTTACTGACTAAGTCCTTTCCTCCTGATAGATCAAACCCTTCTGGCTGCTCCATGTAGACTTCTTCCTTGAGTTCCCCATTTAGAAATGCTGATTTCACATCCATTTGATAGATTTTGAATCCTTTTGACCAAGCAAATGCCAAGAACATCCTGATAGCTTCCATATGGGCTACTGGTGCAAATGTCTCTTCAAAGTCAATTCCTTCAATTTGTGAATAGCCTTTACAGACAAGCCTTGCCTTGTTTCTGATAATCTGTCCTTCCTCATTCATTTTATTTTGAACACCCATTTGGTTCCTATTATGTTTTTGTCCTTTGGACGAGGTACCAGCTCCCATGTCTTGTTCTTCTCAATTTGGGACATTTCTTCTTCCATGGCTTTTACCCAGTGAGGATCCTTACTTGCTTCTGCAAATGTTTCTAGTTCTATCATAGATAGAAGAGCAATAACGTTTCTCTTTGGTGTAATGGTCATCCTTCTTCGGGTTTGTATCCCTTCATTTCTATTGCCAATAATCTTCTCTTTTGGATGATATTTCTAGATAAACTTCATCTTTGAAGGGGTATGAGGTGGTTCTTTCTCCTCTTCTTCTTCTTCCTCATCTATTTCTTCTTCTTCAAGTTCTTCTTCTTTAGGTTCTTCTTCTTCAATGAGAAGATCATCTTCATGTTCTTCAATTTATTTTTCTGGAAGGTCTTCATCAACCTTTACATCAATGCTTTCCACTATTTTCTTCAGTCGAAAATTGTAGCACTTGTAAGCCCTGCTCCATGTAGAGTATCCAAGAAATATCCCTTCATCAACCCAAGAATCAAACTTTCCCATGAGCCATCATTGATTTGTATGAAGCACTTTCTTCCAAAGATCTTGAAGTACTTCATTGAAGCAGGTTTTCCTTTCCATAACTCATAAGGAGTTTTTTCACAGTTTGGTCTTAATTGAGTTCGATTTAATGTATAGATAGTTGTCCCTACTGATCCTCTCCAGAATTTTTGGCTGCAAGTCTGCTGCTAATAACATTGTTCTTGCCATTTCTTGGACTGTTCGGTTTCTTCTTTCAACTACCCGATTTTGCTGAGGTGTTCTGGCAGCAGAGAATTCCCTTATAATTCCATGAATATTACAGAACTCACTAAACTCGTTTGATGTGAATTCTCCCCCTCTGCCTATTCTGAGGCACTTAATTTTTGAATCTTTTTCATTTTCTACAAGGGCTTTTAGATTCTTAAAACACTCAAAAGTTTCATATTTATACTTTATAAAATATATCCACATCATTCTAGTATAGTCATCAACAAATAACACAAAGTACCTTTCTCCTTGGAGTGCCTGATTTCTAGTTGGTCCACACAAATCAACAATGATGATCTCCAAGGGCTTTGATGTAGAGAGCTCCTTTGTCTTGTGGCTGGTTCTGGTTTGCTTTCCATGTTGACATGGACCACATACTCCTTCATTTGGTTTGAACAACCTTGGGATGTCTCGTACAACTCTAATCTTGCTGATATTGATTAGATTTTCGAAGCTTGTATGTTCAAGTCGCTTCTGCCACAACCAACTTTCATCTGTCTGACTCAGGTAGCATTTATTTTCTTGAATCTTGTTCAAAATGTAAATTTTTTCTGGTGTTCTAACCCCTTTCGCCATAAGTTCCCCTGAGGAAGAGTTCCTTATTTCACAGTCTTTGGTGCTGAAGACAACCTTATGTCCTTGATCACAGATTTGGCTGACACTCAAGAGATTGTGTTTGAGCCTGTCTACTAGCAGAGCATCTTGAGCTTTTCCTTTTCCATTGATCAGAGTAACAGTTTCTTTTCCTGCAATTCTGCCAGTTCCACTTCCAAAGGACACATTCCCTTCCTGTTTGCTCAATGAGACAAACTTCATTTTGTCACCTATCATGTTTCTAGAGCACCCCCTATCCACAAACCAATGATTTCCATTATTTTGAGCATATAGATCCAGGCTTCATTTATCCATGTTGGAATTCTTACTACTCGTCTTTCTTCCTTTGAGTGGGCAGTTTTGTTCATAGTGTCCATTATTGTAGCAAAATGAGAAAATCAGATCAAATTTTGTCAAGGGATCAAATGAATTGAAGGTTTTGATTTGTCCCTTCCTTTTGGGGGCATATGAATTGATTATTCAGTCCTTTAGCTTTAGTGTTTCACTTCTGCGAGCCATGCAATGTCTGGCTTGATGACTGAAGTTTTTACAGTGAAAACAGTGTCCAAGAAAGATGGTTTTGTACCTATTGAAGCAGCCACGGTTTGAGTCGATTTCCTTCCTGGGAATTACTCTTGCCTCATTCTTTGGATTTGAGATGGGCCCTTGGATATGTTGTTGTAGTATCCATGATTCGAATCCACATTCTTCTTGGAGTAATTCTCTCTTCATTCTTTGGATCTGGGATGCGCTTTTGATAACATACTTTTTCTTCTTTTGGATTGCAGGAAAGTGCATTGGCATAGCTTTTCACACTATTCTTAGTGCTTGAGGATTCTCCTTTGAAACCTATTCCAGACTTGTCATGTTGAGGTTTTTGACTTTTTAGAATAGTCTCAAGTATTTGAGAGCTTTTACAGCCCTTTTTAATTTGCTCCAACTCCTTTCTCAAAGACACTAGTTCGGCCTCACGTTCTTCACAAGTCTCTTATTTTTCTTTTAGCTTTGCTTCCAAAAGATATTCTCTCCTTCTTGTTTCCTCTTCCACTTTGAGAGAAATGATTTTATTCCATAGTTTCTCATTTTCTTCAATGGCACTTATTTACAGTTCATCTACATTTCCTTCCAGCTCTGAGTCATCATCATTTGTGAACGCCATGAATAATGGTTCTTGGCTTTCATCATGGTCACTTTCCTCATTTGATTTCTTTTTGATGACCATAAACTCATCCTCATCAGACTCATATTGCTTAGAGAAGAAGTTCTTCTTATTGAACCCTTTCTTTTTGTGTGCCATTCTTTTAGAATTTCCTTCATCATCACTGTCATGTTTATGAGGACATTTTGATGCATAATGACCTATTTTTCCACACCTAAAACAGATAAGAGGGTACTTGCCTTTAAGCTTAGATCCTTTCTTCAGCTTTCGTACAAATTGAGCCATTCAGATTCCACATTGGACTCATCACTACAATCATTCCTTTCTTTCCCCTTCTTTGACTTTGAAGCCTTGAATGTTGCATCTTTGGAGATTGGGCCACCTTTCCTCATCTCATAGGTAGTGAGGATTCCATGGAGTTCATCCATCTTGAGGGTATCTAGATCCTTTGCTTCTTCTATGGCGTTTATTTTGCAGTCAAATCTATCTGGAAGGGATCTTAATACCTTTTGAACAATGGTACTTTCTTCAATTTTTTCGTCCAACCCTTTAAGGGAGTTGACCACTTCAGCTACTCGGAGGAGGTATCCTGCAATATCTTCTTCATCTTCCATCTTCAGACTTTCAAATTGTCTTATGTGAGTTTGAAGCTTTGCCTTCTTGACTTTTGAGTCTCCATCATATAAGCCAACTAGCTTCTCCCACATTTCTTTGGCAAAGGTACAGTGCATGACTTTTGTAAACTCGGAATCAGTGATTCCACTAGTGATGGAGTTCAAGGCCTTTACATTTGCAATGTAGGCCTTCCTCTCGTCTTGATCTGTTGGAAGAGTGGTAGGCATATGGTACTCTGAACAAAATGCCAGACTTCAGGTCCAAGAGACATTAAGTAGTAGGTCATTCTTTTTTCCCTGAAACCAAAGTTAGTGCCATCAAACAGAGGAGGTCTTCCTAATGCTTCGTGATTTCTCATCATGGTTGTGGATACTTCTTCAAGCTATTAGGCTAGTATGAAGAAACTTGGCTCTGATACCAATTGTTGGAAATACTGGGGGGGTGAATCAATATTTCTTTTTTTTTGTTGTTCTTGGTGTTACCAAAAGCACACACACACACATATATATATATGAAACACAAAAATAGATAGCTGGAATTAATGCTTTTATTAACACAAAAACAATGCAATGAAATAACTACAATATAATATATTATTATAATATTATATTACTATTAATATATTATATATAATTATATATATATCTAACTGGTTGCAATTAGTTGCCAAGCTCCAACTTGGACTTCAGTGAGGCTCCAACTTCCAGAGCACGAACTCTATCTTGCAATAATTCTGCACTTAGGAGCACCAACTCCCAAGGATTTCAATCTTGTTTAGTTCAGAGGCTCCAACCTCTTGGGCTCCAACCCAAACCTAGTATCAATTGTTTTGATGCAGTTTTCTGCACCCAACCTTACTGAGCTTCTGCCTTTCTCTAGTTCTCCTGCTTCTCTGGTCTCTCCTACCTCTTGCCTATTCTTCGGCTTCCTTTCTTACAGATTATGCATTCATCAACAACACTTCACCTTGTTTTTCTGTTTTTATGTGTTTCAGACACCTCTGACTGATCGTTTCCACTTTCCACGGCCTTTTTGGCTTCCTCCTTGGTCTGTAGATTCCTCTGCCTCGCTTGATCCTTCGGCTTCCCTCTACAGTCGTTGTGGCTTCCTCTGAGTTGTTCGAGTTCACTGATTCTCCATGGACACGTAAATTCATAAGAGAAGTCCAAAGGAAAACTCAGAGAAATCATTGTTACGCATTACATCCTAACAATGTTCATTTTTCCAATCATTATGGACATACACAGGTGGTTTTTTTTTTTTTTTTTTTTTTTTTTTTTTTTTTGGTCATTGTTACATGTTCATCGTAACAACGTTCATTTTTTTTTAAATGGAGATGTTGTGTCCCAACTGCAATCACTATCACCATGATTCACCCCATAACTGACATTCAGCCTCCTAAACCATCGAAACAGCTATCATAAGCCTTTCGGCCTAAAACAACCCATGCAAGCCAAATATTTAATTACACAGGGAATATGAGAAAAAACAGTCAAAAAGACTAAAGGGTGGACTTCAGGAAATATTACACCCGCATCTAAACTGTATCGGATCCATAGTGAAATCGCAATCGGCGCTTTAGTGTGGCAAGGCTTCATAATATATGCAATATGTGACGGTTGCGATGATAGATTAACACATATTGCAATGTGCGGCGGGTCTGCATGTATATGTATCACAGTCGGGAGTTTCCCTTGGCGGAGGTCTGATGCGACATTGAAAATCGCAATCGGCAATCGCAATGGACTGTTTGACACAATGTAACTCCACTCCTAAAGTGTCGATGCGATATACATTGGCAATCGCAAGTCGCAAGGGTTCAGGGCTTGACGTTAACATAGACCACTCATAGTGATGCGATGTGCTGGACCTGATACAACTCAATACTCTCGTGTATAACGTTTCAGGTCCGCTTTTCACCTCTGATAGTGTATTTGCCTGTGTATGTATGTTTATGCCATTGATAGTGCAAATGCATATATATCCGCCGATAGCGTTAAAGCATACATATATGGGTTTTTGGCCGCCGATAGCTCCTGATAGTGTAATCAGCCTGTGTTCTTTGACATTCTTGCTCCCGTAGTGTTATCTGTGGTATATATGGCTTCCGATGGCTGTTACATGCATGCATATATATGTCTGCGCTCCGATGGCGTATATAGCTCCACTCCTTTAACCCTATATATATATATATAATTTATATATAATTATTATATATATAGATATATATATATATATATATATATATATATATATATATATTGCTCCGTTGTTATACTCCTCCGGTAGGCTCTGTTTATGCTCCTCTTGGCTCCTATTGGCTCTGTCTGCTCCTCTAATATTGCCATATTGACATTAATGACAATCTATGTCCAATAAGAACTCATAGTTGCTATATGATTTACTTGTACTCTTCTGCAAAGAGCATCTGCAACCATGTTCTCCTTACCTTTGATGTACCTGATCTCGAAGTCGAACTCAATGCTCATGGCCAGCCACTTAGCTTGCCTAACATTCAGATTCGATTGGTCAAACAAGTACCTCATCCCACTATGGTCACTCATCAAAATGAACCTCCTACCAAGAAGATAGTGCATCCACATCTTCAATGCATGAATGATTGTTGCCAACTCAAGATCATTTGTCACATAGTTTTTCTCGTGCATTCAGTTTCCTTAACTTGTTGCATACCACCTGTCCCTCTTTCATTAAAACTCCACTAAGTCCTCTCTTGCAAGCATCTGTACACACCAAAAACTCTTTATTCGGATTCGCAATCTTGAGAATTGGAGCATTGTGAACAACTGCTCAAAACTAGTTGCAGACTCCTCTGTCCGTTCAAATTTCTTTCCCTTTCACTGCAATGATGTAATATGATAGGCAATTCATGAGAAGTTCCTTATAAACCTCCTATAATAATCGGCTAACCCCATGAATGATATGACATCATCCTCATTCCTAGGAGTTACTCACTCCATGATAACTCTTATCTTTTTCCGGATCCATTATTATGCCTTCCTTTTGCAAATTGGGGTTTGGATCTATGGCCAAGGCTTCAAACGAAAAGAAATAGAGCTTTATCTGCATACCTTGTTTTCCCATTTGTCTGGGAATGTTGTCAGACAATTCGGTACCATCAGGTCACTGATCTCAATAGGTAGGTGTAGTGGGGTGCGGTTTCGTGGGGTGCATGGTGGAAACAACATGTCCCAAGTAATGTACTTTTATCTAAAATAAACTACATTTGTGTAACACCCTCCTCCCACATTTACCCAAGCTAACCAGTCCATTGGGGTAAACATTTGACAAATAGTTACTATGATATGATTCAACTTCCCAAGTATAGTTAAGGAAGTGGAACCAACATGACAAGACCAATCTGACCTTCCACACATGCTATAGAACCTTCAGGAGCCAACTAACCCTTTCAGGTGACCAACCCCTAAGACAACTTGCCCTTCACTGCCCTAGAGCCTCAACCGCTCCCATGAAAAGGCATGCATGCAACTAGGACCCTCTAATCGCTTCCACAACCATGGCATTCATACAACTATGGCCTTTTTCAAACAATTTTGTGCTAGTGACCCCAAATTATGTGCCACTTTTTCAGGGCCAGGACTCAAGCGACTGCCCAAGACCTTATGAAACTTCTAGAAATGATAAATAATATTGAAACAAGGGTACTAATGCAAACATTTAAACAAGGACTTTGTCTGACCCCTACTAGCCATGACAAACATTTTTTCAAACATATCACAAACGTGTAATTTACAGGTCACAACAACAGATCTGAGCATATAGTCTCATACTTATCTGAGAATTGTCTAAGACCACTAATATATATTCACAATAGCTGCATTGTTATCTATTAGGTCATTCATTCACTAACATTTCATATACTAACCAAACATAATGAGAGCCATATATCATAACTGTCATAAAACATACTTCTAACCAACAAATTACCAGAGATACATCAATGAAGAAACAACCATTAAAGCCACATAATATCATGCACATTTACTCATGAAAATACCAGGGAAAAAGAGCTCTTATTAACATATGCAAATCTAACCAAGTCAAGGACTTCCACGTACCACCTGACCATAGATTGGGCTGAACCAAATCTCTCTTTCAGCCAATCACTCCCACGTCATACTCCAAGCATGAATGTGGGATCTCATGAAACAAACCAGACCAGGGTTTCCAGAGGCCAAACTACCTCTACCCTCAACTAATGATTTCACCTCACGGTCGTACATCACTAACCATCACCAAATCAGTCTCTACCCAAGTTGTCCAGGGCTCCAAAGTGTTTGTTCCAACCAAGACTTCAGGAACTAGTAACTCAACCCACAACCATAAGGAACATGAGAACCAACCAGAAAACAAAAGGAAAGAAACCCACAACACCATGGTTATCTAGGAAATGGAAAGGCTAGGAAAATCTATTGTCAATCCAGGCAATCCTCGATGCCAATGACAGATCATAACCAAGAAAGCACATGCATGTGCCATGCATGCCAAAACTAGCAAGGAAATCATACATGCAAATCAGTACCTGCAAGAAAAAGCCATTGTAGTTGTTGATCTAGATGTCCTCTTGTGCTTTCCTTCTCTTCCTTTGCCTTCTTTCTCCAAATCTCAAGTATGCCACACTCCACCAAGAGTGCTCCAAGAAAAATCTAAGTGTCCAAGAATATGAGAGAGAAAGAGAGAGTAGAAAATGATAGCTCCAAAATTGAATTGACAAAAAGCTACAAACTAATCCTCATAATCCTTTTTATTAATGAGGCTTCTATTTTGTTCAATTTCCATTCTTTTCCTCCTCACATCCAACTTGTGACCTTTCACCTCCCTTTTCTCCTATTTTCCATTATTTTCATAAATAAAATGTCAATAAATGCCTCATTCATTTCCAAAGCCTTTTCCATTTCCTTTGCCAACTTCCATAGCCATTAATTAATCATAAGTGATCCTCGTCACTATGTTTTATCCCAACATTCAGCTTGGAATACATGTCCTATGACTTTGGTTATTACTTTTCCTTTATTAACTTTATTACATGGATTTTTTACCAGGGTTGTTACAATTTTCTAAGCTTGGTATACAACTGATGCTCTCTTAGCAGTCTCAAAACTGCTGCTAAGTGTTTGACATACTCTTCCTCATTCTTAGAATATATCAATATATCATCAATTAATACAATCACAAACTTTTCCAAATAAGGATGCAACACATTATTTATTAAACACATAAAAGTAGCTGAAGCATTAGTCAAACCGAAAGGAACTACAACAAACTCATAATTCCCATACCTGGTCCGAAAAGTAATCTTGTATATGTCCTCTTCTTTAATGCATTCTTAATGATATCTTGAGCTCAAGTCAATCTTCGAAAACATCGTTGCTCCCTTGAGCTGGTCAAACAACTCATCAATCCTCAACAATGGATATATGTTCTTGATGGTTACCTTGTTCAACTATCTGTAATCAATACACAACCTGAGAGTACCATCCTTCTTCTTCACAAACAATACTACTGCACCCCACGACGATACACTTGTCTTAATGTATCCCTTGTCAAGAATTTCCTTCAACTGAAACTTCAATTCCACTAACTCTGGATTGCTCATCCTGTATGGTGCTTTTAATGTTGGTGTTGCCCCTAGTACCAACTCAATAGAAAAGTCTACATCCTTGTGAGGAGGAAAATCTAAAATCTCGGCTCGGAATACATCTTGAAACTGCTATAAAACTGGGTACCTGTTCAAGACTTCTACATCCTCAACATCCTCACCTTTTTAACGAGAGATATGAACTGCAAATAACACACACCCTTTCCTCCAACTATGTTTTATTTGCATAGTTGTAACCATTCTAACTGACGTAGCTTTATTCTTACCCTGCAATATTCTATGTTCTCCATTGTCATCCAAGCACTCAATAGCCTTGTCATAACAATCTACTTTGGTCTTGTGAAGGTACAACCAATCCATACCCAACAACATATTGTATGATCCCAATGGAAGCACATTCAGATGCGTTGATGTAGGCATAACATTCAGCTCAAACGCATAAGCTATTACCCAATGATGAACTCTCTTCTTAGTATTTATAGCCAACTATACTAACCAAGACTTTGCATGCACTTCTTTACTCAAACCACACTTATCCACTAGGTTAGGGTTAACATAACTATAATTAGATCCAGGGTCAGTCAAAATAGAAACAACTTGATCACAAAGCTTACTATCCATCTTGATAATAGATGTCTGGTGATTCGCCTGATATGACAGACAATCCCTCTTGAGATGATCTTTGCCACATATCCAACACTACAATTGTCCCTTACCCTCACTTTTATTTTGTTTCCCTCCAGGTTGTGACATGTGTCCCTTTCCAACTACACTGAACTTCTTGTAAGGAACAACATTCTCTTTCTCGCGTACATCCTGAGGTCTTGTTCATTTCGGTTTCCATATATCTTTAGTCTTGTCTTTCCCTTTCCAACCTTGCTGAGACTCTGTCTTATGCTTCGATTGCTCATAACATTCCAATGACTTCTTCCAGTGACTGAGGCTCATCATACTCAATTCAATCTTTAAATGCTAATGGCAATCCATTCACAAATCTCTAAACTTTGGCTTTCTCATCCTTAAGATATGGTACATACCTCAATAACTCCAAGAACATAGTCGTGTACTCCTTGTCCGTCATCAATCCCATCTTTAGCTCATAGAAATCCTTAGCTTTACTGTCATAGTACCTGTTTGACAAGTACTACTTTCGGAAAAGCCTTTTGAACTCATGCCAGCTCAACTCCTCTATCCTGATGTCTCTGACCTGTTTCACATCTTCCCATCTAATGGATGATTTCCCTTTAAGGTTGAAAACAATTATCCTGACCTTCATGTTCTTTGTGTAATCATGTAGCTTAAAGAATTTTTTCATTCCAAGCAATCATGCATCTGCATCCTCTGGCTTCTTCATCTCTCCATCAAATGTAAGTGGCTTGAATTTCTTAAACTCGTCAGGGAAATATCCCATGTCACTCATCCTTTAAAGATGATTGCAATGATGACCATGGTACATGTCCAAACCAGGAGTATAATAAAGCCCATGTTTGTTGCCTCTACTATTAGGTGTATCCAAGAATATGCCATCCTTGACAATGTCATCTATGTCCGACCTGTGCTCACCCTGATATTTGCTACCATAAACTCCATTAGTCCCGTCCTCTTGTCCATGGTTGATCTTAAGAATTCCCAGTCTCTGCAAGTCTGACAAACTCTGAAAAATAACTGCATTGACTTCTATTGTTTCTCTCCCAGTTTATGCAATTCTGACAAACTCTAAAAGATAACTGCATTGACTTCTACTTGTTTCTCTTGTGCCCTGACAAGTCTCTCTTGTGACTGAATGATATTGTCATTATCCTCCTTGCAACTTCTTATTTCTGCCTTCACACTCCTCAAGGTATCTACTATGTGGGGGCAATACTCATCGCCATGCTCCTCATCTGATATGTAGGGAGAGTCTCGTGAACTATAATCCACCATTTTTCTACTCATCTTTGATCTTCTTCTTCCTGCAAGTATACCACATGAGCTAAACCAAAATATAAACATAACCGACATACCTTAGTATAGTTTAGGGGAGCATATCTCGTATGCAATATCAACCAAATTAACACAATACATGTATAGTCATAATCATAATAATATATATAGACATCATCTCAATCATCATCCAGTTACCATGCATGATGCCACAAACTATAACACCGGTTGGACACAATGCATGCATGTACACTAATATGCATAACAAATGCATATACAACCAACATGCATTCATGACAAACACATGCCAACGACAACTTAATAAACTTTTACATGACCACACAACTCTAATAATGACCACCACCATGCATACACATCAAACAAATATACAACCTTCATTCATGCATGAAAAACACATTTTTCCCATTCAGTCCAAGTGTTGAACGATGCTCTGATACCAATCTGTAACACCCTCCTCCCACACTTACCCAAGCGTATCAGTCCACTAGGTAAATATGTGACGAAGAGTTACTATGATACAATTCAACTCCCTAGGTACAATTAAGGAAGTGGAACCGACAAACCAAAACTTTATTGACCTCCCCCGGGTGCTACAGGACCCCCAAGAGCTAACCAACCACTCCAGGTGCTCGACCCCTGAGTTAACCTAGTTTTTCACTGACCTAGGCTCTCAATCGCTCCAATGACAAGGTAAGCCAATAGTTGAGACCCTTTAGTCACTCTCATAAGCCTGCCCAACAACTATATATTTTTTCACTCAATTTTGTGCTAGCGACCCTAAGATCTGAGCCACTTTTTCATGACTAAGACTTAGGCCTCTACCCATAACTTAATGAAACTCTTAGAAATGATAAATAATAAGGAGCCAAGGCCTCTAATGCAAAACTTGAACAAGGACCTAGCCTAATCCATCCTAACCATGACAGACATTTCGTCAAACACATCATAAACATGTAATGTACAGGTCATAAATACACATTTGAACATAGGGGCCTCATACTCATCTAATAATCGTCAAGAATGTCTTATGCCCTCTCACAATAGTTCCAATATCATCTATTAGGTCATACATTCATTAACAATTCATTTACTAACAAAAACATGATGACATCCATAACTAAAGTCTGTCATAAAACCATGCTTATAACCAGCATATAACTAGAATAATAACAATGAGAGAACAACCATCAAAGCCACATAATAACAAGTACATTTACTCATGAAATACAAGAGGAAAGAGAACTCCTATTAACATATGCAAAGCCAACCAAGTCAGGGAATTCCACATACCACCCGACCATAGAATGCGTTGAACCAAATCTTTCTTTCAACAAATCACCCCCATGCCATATTCCAAGCATGAATGTGGGACTCACAACAAAACCAACCATGGATTCCTCAGGCTTTATCGTGTATCTCGACATTACCGGTCAAGGGATTCCTAGGCCCTAAATCCTTATCTATACAACCAGGCTTTATTGTATATCCCGCCATTACTGATCAAGGGATTCTTAGGCCAAACAATAAACATACACTATTAGGCTTTACCACAATCCCACCAAAATCAGTCAAGGAATCACTAGGCCCTAGCAAGCATGGATTCCTACGAATTTCTTCACCAATAACTTGAGGAATTTTTTTGTCTCCACCCTCATGCTTTACCATGTATCCCACCATTACCGATCAAGAGACTCCTAGGCCCTTGGGAATTTTCCTCAGACCACCTCACTCGGTTCCAAAACCATATGATAATCCAACTCAACCAAAATGAAAAAACCCCATCACACCATGACTATCCAAAAATGGCAAGGCAATGACGCAACCACTATCACACCTGGAAAAACCCATGCCAATGATAGAAAGAGAATCAAATACGCACATGCATGTACCATGCATGCCAAAACTAGCAAGTAAATCATACATGCAACCTGATATCTGCAAATTAATCATGTTGTAGCCGCTTGATCCAACTCTTCCTTGTTTGATGTTTTCTTTCCTTTGCTTTATTGTCATTCCTTTGCCTTCCTTTCTCCAATGCTAGAGTGCTCCAAAAATTCTCTGTGTGCAATAGTATGAGAAAGAGAATAGAGAGAGAGAGCTCCAACACTTAACTGGCAAAAGGTTGTGAACTGATCCTTAGAAGCCTTTTTATCAATGAGACCTCTATTTTCTTCATAATCCTCCATTTTTCCTTCAATTTCCTCCTCACATGCAACTTGTGACCTTTTACCTCTGTTTTCTCCTATTTTCCATTATTTCATAAATAAAATGTCAATTAATGCCTCTTTTCCTTTTCAAAGCCTTTCTCATTGCCTTTGCCAATTTCTCTTTAGCCATAATAAACCAAATGAACACTCACTAGGATGTTTTTCCTAACATTCAACTTGGAATACGTGTCCCATGACCTTGGTCTTATTTTTCCTTTATTAACTTTATTACATGAAATCTTAACCCGAGGTTGTTACAACAATCAACAAGGACTAAAAACTCAGTGATGACAATGTGTTCTTGTTTAAAGATAGACGGTATGTACTTTGTGTGACTAACTTGAGGAAGCTCATAATGGACGAGTTTCATAAAAGACCTTACTTTGGTCATCCTGGTTATCAAAAAATGATGAATACCATAAATAAATCATATTATTAGCCAAGAATGAAGAAGGAAATTGTTGAGTACATTGCCAAGTGCCTGGAATGACAACAAGTCAAAGTAAAATGCATTCACCCAGTGATATTGTTGCAACCAATTCTAATCTTTGAGTGGTAATGGGAATTCATATCCATGGACTTCATCATAGGATTACTATGGACACCCAAGCAACATGATGTCATCATGGTGTTAGTGGACAAGTTGAGTAAGGTGGCCCACTTCACAGTTATCAAGTCCACCCACAAGGCCATTGATATAACTCATATTTTCATGAAAGAAACATATAGATTGCATGGCATACCCAAGAATATCATCTCAGATTGGGATTCCAAGTTCACTTCCGATTTTTGGAAGGCATTGTTTGTTGGCTTTGGAACCCAACTAGCTTTTAGTACATCATGTCATCCTCAGAAAAAATGGTCAAACTGAAAGAGTGAAAATAATTTTAGAGGACATGCTGAGGATGTATGTCATGCATCATGCAAAGAGGTGGCAGGAGTTCTTGTGATTGGTTGAATTTACATACAATAATGGGTACCAAGAGTCACTAAAGATGAGCCCTTTCAAAGCATTGTATATTTTGAAATGCAACACTCTCATTAGCTGGGATGACCTAGTGAACAAAGTGGTTCTTGGACCTAACACGCTGAAAGAAATGAAATAAGTAATGAATATCAATTAAAAATTGAAAACAACCCAGGATAGGTAAAATAGTTATACATTCAAACAAAGTGCACACAAAATTCCAAGTGGGAGATCATGTGTATCTCCACATCACATCAAGAAAGAACTCACTAAGAGTGGGATATTGTACTAAGTTAGCACCCAGATTTTGTGGACCATTTCATATTTTGGAATGGGTTGGACCAATGGCTTATAGACTGGCCTTACCACCCACAGTGAAAGCACATGATGTTTTTCACATTTTCTTGTTTAATAAGTATGCACGTGACACTAATCATGTCAATGATGGGTCTGCGATACAAGTGGAACCTAATGGATAATTACAAGTAGAACCACTATGCATCTTGGATCGAAGACAAACCAAACACATGAATCAAGTAAATGAGTAGGTCAAGGTGCAATGGAATCAATTTGGATGAGATGAAGCAACATGGGAGATTGCAGATCAAATGAGGGTACTTTACCTGTTTTTGTTCAATGAATAAGCAGATGTAAGAGCTACAATTATAAAGCTCAGTTTTTGTGTTTTCTTGCATTCTACATATAGAACACCGATGGTAATGTTCCTTTAATGGGTGGGTTTTGTAACAACCTCGCCTTTACCTTGTTTTTGTAATTTAAAAACCATGACTGAAATGCCAACAATGAGGCACGACTAACTAAGGAAAATGAATTTCAATCTCAGAAAATTAAATGTAACTTTAAATATTGGGCTACGAGAGTGGAAAAAACAAATCCATTATTTGGGGGAGGAGGCAAGCTCAATTGTTTGAAAAGCCACAATACAACCTGAGAGTTATTATTGAACTTGGTTATGACCGAATTGAACAACCACTGCCTAACAGAAGTTATGAGATTGGACTAGAGTGAATAAGGGAAGAGGATAGTGCTCATTCCTCTTGAAGATCGAGCAGAAACTAGGCGGGGATGACTCTTTAGGAAGAGAAGAGTTGTCCAAAACATGAGAGAAGAAATCGAATTGATAAAGAGGATACTACACTCTTTCTAAAAGCGAAGGGACGAAAAGGAAAGTATATGTATACACAACAGAGAAGTGATAGGAGAAGTGATAGGGGTTCCTATGGATCAATTTCTCCTTCTACTTCTTCTTAGTTGGTTGGTTGTTTGGGGGAGCATTCAAGCTTGGAGTGAATAATATGGATATGTGGAGCACAACAGAAGGAAGACGAGGCAATCATGCAGGGGTGAACCAATCCATGTGCTTTGTGAATTTTGGGTGTTAATCCATGTGTTTTGTGTTTGAAGCTATTGGACTGTGTGTCCCTGTCTAAGTGGTCAGTGGGAGGCTTAGTGGATGACCAAATCATTTTGGTGCTTATTATATAACTAATAAACCACCTGGACAGGGCAATCTAAGTCACTATGGTTCTTGTTAGAGAGCTAATAAATCACATGGAAAATGGATTGCAAACCCCCTATGGTGCTTCCTATGAAAAGACAACTGATAAAACACCTAGACAATGGATTCAATCTCCCAAACTAAGAAACACCCCATTTAGATCCTAGGTGAAACCCTATGGATGGAATCAGGAGAGTAAGTTACTGTGGTGCTTAAGATTGGAGGATAGTTGATAAACCACGTGAATAGTGAACTCCATCTCTGAGTGCCTACTTAAGCTAATGGAGTGAAGTTTCAATGAACCAAACATCCCCTTAGACTTTAGATCTAGCTTGAGGGTGGTCAGTTGTAAGAAAGGTGTTAGAAAATCAGAAAGGCATAAATATTTTCTTTATATAGATAATTACTTGTGACTTTCTTATCTTTATGTTCTTCTTTTATCTTTTAGTTCATTAAGCAATTACCAAAACAATAGCACAAAGATCATAGACACCAGATATAGGTGGACAACCAGGGAAAAACCCGTATCTAGGGGTAAATCCAGTCAACAATTCTTCCTTCAATTGTTTTGCAAGATAATCCAAGACTCTTGACCTAGACAAAGACTTCCTCCACAACAAGTCAACCCTTTCTTCCTTCTGCAGATGATAAACCTCCAGCAACAACTTCAACCTAGCTGCAACAACTTCGACTCAGCAACTGGCAACAGCAACAACAACAACAATTTTGACTTGACAAGAAAAAATTCGATCTCCTAGAGGAGTCCACATGAGAGAGAGAGAGATAGCCCAAAATTTCGATTTTCCCTTTTTCTTCCTCTTTCTCCAACTTCGCACTCTTTTAGCATTCCTTTCTTACTTCACACTTGTCTAGCTCTTTCTTCTGGATATTGAACTTGTGTGTGAGAGAATGAATGCTCCAAATGAATTCGAATTGCTTCAATATATAGGCTTCTAGTGAGGTCAAATTACCCAATTTGAGACCGACTTGGTGTGGAGGGTACAAATAGCATATTTAACTCAATATTAATTCTTTTTACACGATTCAAAAGCCCAAGAAGGGTCTCTTTAAATGGACAATGACTCTAATAACTCATAATAAACCCTAGAAGTCCTCAATGGGGACTTATACCTAAAACATGATAATCCAAGCATGAAACCCATGCTTTAATAAGTCATAATAATAATAATAAATTTCTTTTTCATAGGTACATTTCATTGTGACTCAAATGCAATTATGAAGACCAAACCTAGTTACATTCTTCAACACTCCCTCTTAACTAGGGAGGTATTCATAATAACAAGTACGAGGAAGATCTCAAAACATGTGAACTATGAAGAGTTTAGGAACTGCAATGACACAGACTAGATTCCTGACCAAGGCAATATATCTAAGGCCTTCCAACAGTATAGGCACTCACGGTGCCATAGACTAGAATCCTGACTAGGGAAATCTATCTGGGTGGGACTAATATGGACTAAATCTTTCAACCTCTCTAGGTACCATTAGGCTTACTTGTTAACCATCAACTTAGGGATCCAGGTGTGTATCTTACGTTAGATCTCTATGACCAATGCCACCCTCCCTACTTCAGGATCCAGACATCAACACAAAATGTCGACTAGATGTCCTCCTAGGCAATGTGTCTTACACACAAAGCCTCAACACTCTTGATTATTCCAATTAGTAGAAAACCCTCCTCGATCAACTAGATTGGTAATAAATCTCTCTCGTGTAGCCAACATGTTATCAAGCCTCGTAATAGATTTACCTGTACAAGCACAACCCCAATCAATAACAAACTTTCAAATGTGCAACTTCCACTTGATGAGATACTATGAAATTGATCGATTTTGTAGCTATCCGGTTCTTGTTTTCGTGACTGCTTTAGGTTCCAATATGATTTTTCCTTCCTCGTCAAGTTCTGGTAATACTGTTTGAAGTGAGAGCTTGTCACATATAACCTTATTTAAGCATGAAACATGGAAAATCGAGTGCACTTAGGAAGATGCAGGAAGCTCCAATTTGTATGCCATAGTACAAATCTTTTGTAACACCTTGTAAGTACCATAGTACTTTGAACAATGTAAACTTTGAAATGGAAACTATAAACTCAAAATGGGAACTCTGGCCAAAAAACCCCAAACAAACATGAAAAACAGTGCTAAAAACGAAAAGTGTGTATATTGGAACGATGGTTTTTTTTAGGGTCAATTTTCAACATTTTTTAAAAATGGTAGTAAAACTGAATTTTTTGTGTGCAAAAAACAGTTGTTTTTGAGGAAAAAAACACACTAATGTTTTTGATAGAATAACATTTTTCTTTCCTAGGCATAATTTCAACATTTTTTAGTAATGACGATAAAGATAAAATAATGGGATCTAAAACACATTAAAATTCTATCAATTTTCATCCATGTTGCTAAACATATAATAACATGACATTAAAGATCGCTAAAATTCTAATTGTTTTCAGCGATAACATTAAAGATACAAAAAAAATTGGAATTTTTCCAACCATAAAATTAAAAAACCATGACATTATGAACAAATTACATGAATAAATTAATCAAAATGCCGTTACTTGTAGATTGAATGAAACATACATTATATCTCTAAGTTATTGTTGCATTGTAGATATACTAAACAATAAAAATCATCATAATTAAAACATATAATCCAACAAACATAAAAATGACTCATAACTTCATTTAACACCATATGGAAATCAAAATTTTTATTTCAAGATATGATGCAAATATCAGTTATATAAATTGTCTTAGACAATTATTCAAAATCACTCATATTTTCTTGTACACCATCAGAATTCACATCTTCAGATGAATGATTGGATTCAGATGAAGATGTTCCATATTCTTCTCTTTCATCAGCTAGTGCCCCATCTGAGTCCACATGCATGCCCACCATTTCAGGTTTCAAAATTTTTCTAGATCTACGACTGGTTTCAGTAGACTCCCATCTCAAGATTGTTCCTTCTGGTAACAAGCTCTTCAGAATCTCTATCATCTTGAAGCGAAGAGTTCCTATCTTTGTTAAATTGAAGTCATAAACAAATACGTAAACATCCTCCAATTTTAAGAGGTTTTTGTGGCGACGATTTATATTCGCACCCTTTCTTTTTCTCTTTCTGCCAATTTTTTTATCAACTACCATCTCTAGCTTATACACACCATTGAATGGGTGTGTATTTGTGGCATACCAATGTAGTTCAACACCTACAACATCTTCATTTTTTGTAATGACCTTTATAACCTTAACAACCCAGAATGGATAGCTATTGGGATCTTCATCTGCTAACACTGCAATCATGCAACCCTCCTTAATATCCTATACTAAACCCCTGTAAAGGTCTTCCATGGCTTCACGTTGTGCACGAGATCTTCTGAAACCAATATACATTTCTCTTTCCATTGCTTATGAAGAATTAATAATACATTGAGATTGTTGTTGTTCAATAATGTTTATTTCCTCATGTTCATTTGACACATTTTGTGGCCAAATAAATGGATTTTTCAAAGATATATCTTCATTTTTTGTTCTTGAAATGATATCATTTTGATTATTGAAAAAAGACTCCCACCAAACTGAATCAGCACTATCAAAGTACTCATATGTATATCTAATATATTTTTTAATTTCTTCTAGGCAATCAAAATAATTTATATCTTTATTTTGTCTGCGTGCATTATGAACTTCAGCAACTGATTGTAATAACAATATATTTGATGAAAATATTGGATGATTTAGAATGAACTTCAAAAATGCCAAACCTGATGATGGTGCCCATTCTGCAGTAGTTGAATATTTCTTGCCCCATATTAGTGTTTTCCCATCAAATTTTTTGATACTAAATTGATGTTGGAAGTTAATGTCATTAAGTTATTCAATGCATTTCTCCTCACCATGCGATCCCGAAATAAACCTTTGCATGTCAACAGTTTCTTCCAACACATCAAAAGTAGGCTCTGGCATCAATGATTTCTTAATACATTCAATTAATGATGGCAAGCTTCCAACTTCCTTCCTCCTCAATGTGACTGAAAAATGACTAAACATCTGATCAATATGGTCATGAGTGTTCCCAACAAGAAGGAAACCAAACTTTACCTTCTGAAAATTTCTCAATTCAACAAGCATGTTTAGATATCCAAAAACAATCTGATTTTCGTTTTCGCGACAAGTGTTGTCCAATTGTAGATACAAAACTTCAAAATATTACTAGACCAATGAGAAAGCACATCATGAATTATGGCTATTTTCATATTTTCATTATTATGAATATTTGGAGCTGTGAAGTATACCCTTGGCAACATTTTCCCATTGAAGACCATACAACCAACCAAGTGATACTGAATAAAATTTTCCTCCCGTAAATTTTTAGTTGTGAAAACAAAATGTGGTAGAAGTGTTTTCTTCTGGTACATACCATCAATTATTAAACCCAAGTATTTATTTGGTTTATCATAACACTTCTTTCGATGCTTGTACAACTTTTTCCTTTCACTTGTTTGTTGTTCGTGATGCTTTTGAAGTGCTTTGACAATGGAATCTACACAACATAAAAACAAAACAAAACAAAACAAAACAAAAAAAGTCATTAAGAAATACGTTTTCATAGTTGATAACTATACAATTTTAAAAGTTAAAGTTATGAATGCTTACCTCTTTCTGACCCTTCACATTTATCCCTTTTTATTAAGAGAAGCACATGTACTACAAATCCCCATCCTTGTCTTCTTAGGAATACAGACATTGTTGAATTCTTTCTTCCATATCTTCACAAAATATTGATATGTAATAAATCGACCATGTCCCTCAGCACCTTCTACATATTCTTTGTATAAGTTGTATATTTCTCGTCTTGAGAAATTATCTAGAATACGTATTGTTTCCCTATTTGACATACATTCTCCATGATTTGAAAATAAATATTTCATCCATGACATTGCAGTATTTCATAATGGCTCAAACTATAGTTTATGTTGTACTTCTGAATCAAATGTGGGATTTTTTTCCAAATTTTCTTGGATTCTTGACAGACGAAAATTACCCATTGAATGAAACATTTTGAAACCTTTCTACAGATAAATAAAGACCCAATATGATAATCATAACCTGACAATGTAGATTTCATGTGGCCCACTAAATATGAATTTTGCATGCTTTTATTCATTGATAAATATATCTTCCTTTTCTTTAATGCAAACTTGAAATCCATATGTTTCAAGCAATCTTTTTGACAACATTCACTTGAAATGAGAGTGTTGATAGAACTTCTTCTCGTCAGATATTCTGCTCTACCCCTTGTATAACTAGAACATCTTGAAGTGATACGAAAAGATCTACTCCTACTCCTCAATGCAATATTTCCTGACAACATCTCTATCATTGGATCATTATTTGTATAAGCATTTTCATCATCATTATGTGGAATGTTATCCTCACTATGATCATATGTGCTTTTGAAATACTGACTTGGAGGATATTCTTCATCTTTCCCTTCTTCAGTGCTACTCTCATAGTCCTTAGAATTAGGACTAAATGGAAAATTTGACTCAATGATTATTGGATATTTTTCATCATGTGCATTGTTAGTGTTGCTCTCATAGTCCATAGGATTAGGACTATGTCGAAAATGTGACTTTCTACTTACTGAAAATTCTTCATCCTGCCCTTCGTCACTATTGCTCTCATAGTCCTTAGGATTAGGACTAAGTGCTTCATCTTGTCCTTCGTCACTACTACTCTCATAGTCCTTAGGATTAGGATGGTGGAAAATGTGACTCTCAATTTATTAGAAATTCTTCATCCTGGTCTTCATCACTACTTCTCTCATAGTCCATGGGATTAGGACTAAGTGGAAACCACGACTCTTTATTTATTTGAAAATCTTCATCATGCTCTTCATCACTGCTTCTCTTATAGTCCATAAGATTAAGACTAAGTGGACACCGTGACACTCTATTCATTTGAAATAATTCATCATGTTCTTTCATCACTGTTGCTCTCATAGTCCATAGGATTAGGACTAAGTGGACTCTGTGACACTCTATTCATTTAAAATTCTTCATCATTTTCTTCATCACTGCTACTCTCATAGTCCATAGTGTTGTACAGGTAAATCCCCTCTGCGGACAGAGGCGATCCCACTAGCCTAAATGGGGTCTAGCAACAATCAAACAACGCTAACACGCAGGTTCCTAATTGCAAAGTAAAGGCCGATGATGAGGGCCTACCTCGAATCCAACGTTAGTATTCGTAGAAGAGTCGTCGCTTCCATTCTTTCGCTTTAGTTGGTCAAATCCTCACGATCCTCGTGAACAGACACCTACACATGCAAAGAGCAAGACAAATACAAGCATAAAATCCAAGAAATGCAACTATGTATCAGTTAGAAAGGATACAACTCAAACATCATTATAAAGACAATATGAGTGGAACCATAATGATAGGTCTATTATTATTGATAAACAAAAGAGAATACAACCAAGTTCTGACGTCAAATCCTCCTTTGGTTGGGTGATCAGCAACACATGCCTTGCAAAGCCTGTAGGGGATGGGGAACAAGCCACTCTCTCCTTGATTACTTGGACATGGATCTCCTCCTTAAAGATATAGCCTTATGGGGATGAACAAGGCCTTTTGTAGCATGAGCTTAGCAATTCTCAGACTTTGGGACTTAGAATTTGGAGCTTGAAGAGTAGAATTACTAACTAGCTTGTCAAAGGCAAAGAGACAAGCTTATATAGAGGTAGGAGAAGTAGATAAGACCATCCA
>APFE031151193.1:0-71190 GCA_000404065.3 Pinus taeda
AGTCCAGCCTTGCTGATCCAGATGAGCTCCTCCTTCACTTTAAGACCTGCATATACTAACAGTCAAACGATTACATAACACCTGAATATTTCATAAACAAAGCATATTCATCACATAGACCAGGGAGTACATGAAATAATTCATTAACAACAAATCATTGAGAAGAATGGACTTATTTGTATTAAGTAATCAAAAAGGAACCATTACAACCTGAGCCTTGGTGTTGTGCAAGTTCCTCCCAGGGTCCAGCAAGAGATTTCCTCTACTTTGAGAAGCTTACCCACTCCCACTATGGCAACAAGGAATGATAGTGATCTCTCCTCACAAGTCAACAATGGAAGTCCTAATTCCAGCAGCATTTACCCTTTAGAATGTTCAGCTTTCAACCTCCCCTCCTTTGGCCCAAGGCCTGTATTTATAGTATTCTAGAGGAAGTTATTCAGTTCCAACATCAATGGGATACTCCCTCTTTTGGATGGGGTAGCTCCTCTCTTGATGGGATAAGTTCCTCTATCATAGGAGTGCATGAACCATCTGAAGGCGCTCAATACACGTCAAACACTCTTCTAGAAGGCTCTAGAAGTGACCACAAGTAACTTTTTAAAGATGAAACTCGCGCCTTTTGACCTTTACAGGGGTACGCACCCAACCTTTAGCTTACAAAGCGTACAAGTACGCAGGTACAGTGTGTTTGGAGTGCGTACACGCAGGCAAGGTAGAGAGAACCTGCGTACCCAGAGATAAACATGTTTTAAAGTGACCTTCTCTCTTTTTGAAGTTTGACATGAAGAGCAAAGGTTTGAGGCTTGACAAGGAGGACAATATGGCTATTGATGGAGCCATATTAACTGCAGATAGCCATGGTGACAAATTTCAGTGTAACAGAGTGGATCACGAAGCTAGTAGATAGCCAAGGAAGGTGTAAAATTGACAAACCTATTGTGTGGACTCCATAATTGGTGTGTAGACTGGAAGCATCGAAAGATAAGATCGCATGCACTGTCAATCACTGGCTCGATCGATTCATAGGAGGATTCATCACCAAATTCACGGTAGATACTTCAGTCAGCTATAGCAAGGCAAAATGATTTTTCCTCAAGGGACCGCGAGGTAAGTACATTAAATCCTTGAACACTTGGATTAAAATTCTACTGTGTGAAAAACAGGTTATGCGAATAAATTGATGTTTGGGGCTACGCAGAGTGGGAGAATCTACAGAAAAGAAGGTAGCACAGAACTAGAAACTAGCCCCTTGATTTCACCTCCGTGAGGGGGCGAAGAAGAGTTAGTGAAGGTTTCGGCAAGAAGTGTGTTCAATCTGATAAGGAAAAGGATTCCGCGCATACCATCTTTGCCACCACCACGAAGTAGTATGGCTAGTGCGATAAAGCTACCAGTGTTCAAGGGAGTAGGGAATGAAGATCCAAACCAGTTTTGGTTCATGATAAAAGCTATATGGGAAGCACAGGGTGTCACAGATGACAATATAAAGAAGGCAACATTGGTCAGCACTCTGCAGGATTAGGTGTTGACTTGGTACATTAAGCATTCAATGACAATCTGAATGTGAGGATAGTGGATATCCAAGCTGCGCTAAACAAAGAATTTAGCAAGCCAAAATTGGAGGCACAATCAATCATTGGATTCAAGGAAATCACAATGCTACCAAGCAAAACCCCGTGGGAGTTGGATCAAAGACTAAAGTGCACAATTCATGAATCGAACATGACATTAACAGATGGGCAACACCGCGAATCGTTTGTAGTGTTGTTAACACCATATCTACGGAACGCAGTGTTGCAACAAAGGCTAACCACTCAGGCTAAGGCTTTCGAGGTCGCGATGAGATTGCATGAGACTTTGATACAGGACCCTAACCTGGGAGTTCAACAGATTCACGCACAGTTGAAAAACTTGTGCCTTGAGATGAAAAGTTTGAAACAACATAGGGAAGCTCGTCTTGAAGTGCACGATGAGGTATGGTGCATAACATGCAAGGGCCAAGGGCATGACAAGGACCATCGCCTGGTGTTCATGAATTACCTGGCGGGAGGAGGGCCAATGCCACTAAGATAGAAGTTACAAGCAAGACCAAGTGCGGTGCCTGCATTATGGTGCATGATTTGTCAGATAGGAGGAAAGCATGCTACAGATAATTGCCATCTATTACAAAAGTATACGCAAAATTCCCAACACTTGTTCTGTAATTTCTGCTGGTTAGTAGGACATGATGAGTGCACCTGTAGAAGTTATGAACTAATGATGGATTGAACTCCTACCGACAGAGTTTATGCTAAAACACGGGCCCTCAATCAAAACACAAGAATGGTGTGCACCGGATTTCAGGGGTGCGGACTTGGCCGAGGAGGAATGGGACCAGGAAGAGGTCGCAGACAACTGATATCTTACAAATGCAAAGGGCCAGGACATTATGCCTGCGATTGTACGAATCCAATGCGACCATCATACTTGTAATGTACATTGTTTGATCATGAAACAGAGGACTGTCCAACACTAATAGCGAGGTTGCGGGATAAAGGAGCACTCCAACCTCCCCCGACTCAGAACCTACAAATGATGAGGTCTGAGCTGCGCGAGGAAGACCCTAATGTAAATATCGTGCTCCGGAGTGGTAATACGATAGGAGATGACAAAGGCAAGTAGCGAGAAGAAAGTACCTAGGTTTACAAGGCCCCAACAAAGGAAATAGAATTTGATTTGGAGTGCGCTAAGGAGACATTCATGGAAGCTAAGAGGAGCTTCGTTGAGGCCTCCACTTCAGGAAGTAAAGATAGATTGGAGCTGGAAATGGACCTATCGATGCTCGCTACATTCTTGGAGACACGCATGAAGCTGCTACGTGACAGTAAGGCTGTAAAGGGGCTACAAGATCTCATAACTAGATGTGTTGGGACTGTGTTAGGAGAACCGCACGTATTCCAGAATCACACAATCCAAACAGGAAGGGAGATGAGATTGACAACGCAAATCAGGGAATAGGAGATGGATCAAGTGATTTTGGACCTAGGATCGAATGTGAATGTCCTGCCAAAGTAGACATGGGAGCGCATGGGTAGACCTGCACTGCAATGGTCTCCTATCCAACTACGGATGGTGAACTAGTGAAAGATCCTACCTATTGGGAGATTGCAGGGAATCACAATAGATATCAAAGGAGCGAGCGCGCTAGAAGATTTCGAAGTGATAGAGATTTTTGATGACAACAATCCTTAACCCACGCTATTGGGAATAGATTGGGCCACTAACATGAATGGAGTAATAAATCTAAAGAAGCACAAAATGATCTTTGAGAAAAGGTCACTATGTGTAGTGGTACCTTTAGACCCTACAGAAGGATCAAGCTACATAGAGCTAGTGCGTGACTAATACAATGATGACGATCTGGACTACATCTACAAGACAATCGCACAGGAGCAAGATTGGATAAATCCAACTGCATATGGCCGAATCTCTTAGGAGTGCGAAAGCTCCTGCACATCATATTATCATGAGGAGATAGAACGATGGTAGAACCAGTTACACGAGGTAACCACACTCAACTGTAACATGATGACAAGGTCGTTGCACTGTGTGGCAACAGAGGTAAGAGATCTGCCTACGTACGATGGGTTGAGCAAGGTGGATGACTTCCTGAACAAATTTGAAAGAGAATTACCAGAACAATAGTGTTTCCATCCTATAAAATGGGTACTACAAGTTATGCCTGCAAGATGGTGGGGGACACACCAAAGAAGTTTTGAAGATTGGTGCAAATGCAAAAGGATGATGCTCATGCAACTTGGGAAGCCCCAGATGCAATTGAAAGACAAGCATGATGGATGAATCAGCCTACACACCCACCTATCCATGTGGATATAGGCATATGGTGTGAAACCTGCATGAATGCACATCGTCCTCGTGGTAGGAGACATGACTGGTAAGAAGGTGCGAGTAAGGCAATGGCATGAATGACCTCTCCAATTGGGACCACATTGTATGGAAAGACTAGGTGTGCAGAATAATATCCATGCAGAATCTTTTAACAAAGTATGAAAAGTGCTGAACAAGGTCCACAATGTGAATTGAACTAATTGGGACCCGCATGTGCCAGTGGTTCTATGGGCTTATAAGACTGCGTGCAATAACCTAACTGCACAGGCACTGCCAAGACTGAAGTATGAAGTAAACAATATAAGCTTTATAGTACTTTGAGAGCTTAGATCATGCATGATAGCACCGATAGGTACAACAGTTTGTGGAACCTTGGAAGCAGAAACCCAACAGGAAAATTTTAGACTCCAAGAACTTGAAGAAGAAAGGGTAAGATTAAGGAAGAAAAGTGCTCTGGTGGACACAGAAGTGAAGAAGTTGGAGGACGAGATAAAGGAAGATTTTCTTGGAAAAAATACCAGGGTGATAAGGTAGGATACGTATGATCACGATGACAGGTTTAAGACCTATCACCACGAATTGATTAGTCTGATTCCTTGGCTTGGACCGCACATTACTAAGCGAATTGACCAGTGTAGCGCGTTGCAGATGGTAAAGTGTGTGATGTTGACCGTAACAATAAAAGGTGGGTACTCTCTAGGAAACATGATGGATGACAGGATGAAACTTTTCATGGGTGGTGCGACCACCTGACTAGTTGAAGGAAGAACAGTCTTAGCGCTATATGAAGTTGAAAGGGAGCACAGGACTATAAAATATTATGCCTAGGAGCTGCGCGATGTTAGGGCTACATGCAAAAGAAAAGAATCACAAGGTCCACAACCACGCACAGGGGGATATGCTACCACGTAGGTTGACTAGAAAGTGACCGTTGAAGTCACTATTCATGATGGGATGCTCGACTTGAGACCAAATGGAGTGGACGATAAGCATTTAAGACATGATTTATGGGCAAGATTTGGGAAAATCTGCCGTCAAGGGAGCATTAATGAACTGGATTTGGGGGAACGGTCGAATTCAAACTCGAAAAGTGTTATAAAATACAAAGGGTTGCCCAACAAACAACACTTGGTCATTTACGATTTGAGCTATTGAGCAGAACCCTGATTGTTGTGTGCTGAGCATTGATTGAGCCCTTGAGTTCGCGAGTGCTAGATTTCTGGATAGATATGATGGAAAAAATTGAGTATGTTATGGATTTAACCGAAATGACTACCAAGGAGGCCACGCAAGCCCTGACCATGGGGGATGCTCTGGAAGGTGCTGGGATTGTGGCAGAAATCACGAAATCACTGCACACACCAAGACCCAAGAAGGACAAACAAGAGATGATTCTCGTACGTGTGTCCCTGCGGAACCTGCTGCGCACCAAGTTGTCAATGGAGGAGAAGGGGAAGTTTTCACTATAGAGATCGATGAAGAAGAGGAAGAACTGGAGGACCTAATCATTGCAGAAGATGAGGATGAAGGCATGGAGGAGGAAACTCAGCCTGCGCACCTCATGACAAGGTTGCCCACCTATGTCCCCCTGCGAAAAGGGAAGGCTAAAGTGCCCAAGGACCTGGATAAGACCAAGAGCTCGCTTTAGACACCGCTCCTCCTAGATAACATTATGTTTGAGGGCATGCACCTGGGATGGGTGCCGAGCCTAAAATTCGAAGATTGGGACCTTGCTGACCATGAAAAGTTCCCTCACCTTGAGACCAGACACCTCATGAAGCCTAAGCAGAACACTGTGGTGGGGGTTACAGAATTAGAGCCACGAAAGTGGTTGTGCAGAGTGGAAAAGGCTAGGCTACTGAACTTGCTCTGGGTGCCGCACTTCCACCGCACACCAATAACCATTTTTGTCACCAGACAGCTGCTTTGCCTGGTGCATGATTGGTGTTTGTGGCTGGAGGAGCCCATCCCCATCACGACAGATTTGATTCATCACATTTCCTGACTTCCTTGCAAAGGAGAAGACCTCGCGACCATATCAGAAGGGAAGAGCAGTGACTTGGTCATCGTGAAGGCCATGAAGAAAAATTACAAGCTGGAAAAGAAGAAGAGGGGCTATGACATCTCTAGCATCAAGGACAATGCAGTATGCATGGCGACCCAAATTTTGGTAGGAAAGGTTATATGCAAGTGCCACGCAAACGAAGTACCCACGCTAGTGGTAGCACTGGCTGAGTAGTGCGTGGAGGGAGTCCAATTTAATTGGTCTGAGTTCCTCTGCAAGGAGTTTTCAGAGAATTTTCGTGAAGCTTAGGAATAGGGAAAAATGTTCCACTATGCATGGATTCTATTGTCCATAGTGCTTGTGGTAGGGGAATTAGCAGAGGATAGTCAATTTCCCATAATTGACAAGGAACTGCCAGAGGCCGTGAAGTACGCTCCACTCAGGGCCACAAAGGATGCCAAGAGGATCCACGACAGTAAAATATTCTAGGTGTTCATGGAGATGAACCTCGGAATGGGGATCAACCATAAGCTGCGGTTGTCGCCCACTATCTACAACAGCCTGCAGAGTTTTGTGGAATTCAAAGCGGACGTCCACAACATTTATATCAGAGAGTGCAAGGATCTGATCAAATAGTGGATAAAGCTACCCTCCATAGCCACTGACGACATCATTTTTAACGTACTGCAGGCATGGCCGCCAAAGTGACATGCCCTAGACATTGCGGAGATCAAGAAGTTGGCAGCGTAAAGAAAGAAATATGAGGCCAAGTTGTGCATCACACAGTTGGCCAAAAAGCGAAGGAAGGAAGTAGTGGTAACAGAAGTGTGGGCGGCGCGGGATGCTGCACAGCAAGTAACTGAGAAAGAAAAGGTCACAGAAGCCGTAGCAGCACAGAAGGTAGCTGCGAAGGTGGACGAGGACCAAACAATGCCTTCACATGGGCAGGAAGTAGAGGAAGCAGAGACATAAGAGGGAGCCGTAGACCCACAAACCACGTCAACACAGTTGAAGCGCCAACACCCAATTGAGCAGACAGGGTCGCATAAGAAGTTTAAGGCATCGAAGTTGTCTATTGACCCAATCACCCTAACTGAGGGTGATCTGCACAACATCGGTGAGACAGTGCGCTATGTCACCTCTAAGGCTCTCCAAGATTTCTTGAAGGAGAACCAGATTGTGTTGGGGGGCCTCAGAGTGCAGTTGTAGGAATTATAGGCACACCCTCCTCAAGCTGGTACCCTCTCGACTAGCCTCGCAGTTGGAACAACAACAGTCGAACAAATGTTGTGTGCATAGATGGTGAATACCATAGTGCTGCCGGAAGGGGCACTAGTGACAACAAATGAAGCTGACAGGCTTATGGTTAGTGCACTGAAGGGTCTTGGTATCAATATGGTTGCACTCCCGCGAGAGACCTTATATGTGTTGCAGGATGGTATAACTACAGAGCTACGAGCTAGGGAGAGTCATGCACTCCAAGTTCTCAGCGAGCAGAAAATCAATATGGAACAATTGAGCTTGCAACGCGATGAATTGGTGTCGCAAAATCAACAGCTGGTACAGGTAATAGATGACGCTTGCCAAAGCATCCCGGAGCTGGCCATCCCAGTGGACATACCAGCAAAGGCGCGCATCCACAGGTTAGCAGCAAGGGTGCGCGAGGCACAGGAGGAAATGACAAAGGTTTTGGCTACAACTGAACCTTCAGATTTTCGAGATGTGGTTAAAGGCACAATCATCCACCCCTCAAGAAGTCAAAGAACAACGTGCTAGCGTTATCATAGTGGGACTAGACGAAATTGGCGGTGCAGTGCGAGACTATACCAACATACTAGAAGAATCACTTGAGGTCCTCACAAATTTGTAGGAGGACCCCAACTAACTCCAACAGCAGTATGATAATGTCTGAGGAACTGCACATACGGTGGTCGTCACTCAGAGGCTCGCACAGATGCAACAGGATAAAGCGCTGAAAGAACAGGTGGACGCGGCACTGCACAAGGAGGCAGTCCTGAAGGAACACGTTTAGCCTTGGATCGACGAGGCCTTCACCATCACAACATAAATTGAAGGCAAGCTAGCACACATGCAGGGGATGCACACCTTAATGCAAAGAAGCACTTTTGACACAAAGGTCTCATAACAACGTATGCAGCAGATCTAACAAGCAGCAGCTCAGTGTGCTACTGACCTTGCTGCAATTTAAGTTCAGTTGGAGGGACTCCGTGCAAAGATATTTGTGCCAACAGAATGACTCAAGAGCGAGTCATGATGTTTTTGTTGGGGGCCTGTTGGGCATGGAATACCCCCAAGGCATGTTTTGGGGCTTAAAGCTAAAGTTTTAACCGAATCTTGTTGTAAAAGCTCCACAAATTGTGGGCGCGGGGTGTGAAAGTATAATAAAGTCACAAGGTTTCCCACCCTAGTTTTTGTAATGTAATTTCGGTTGGATAGACCTACCCATGGTCCGCAGACCATGGAATTGTATAAATAGAGCGAAGCTCTAAGTGTAAAAGAGAGCTAACGAATGGAATAGAAGATCAAAAGTCTAAGTGATTAAGTCAATGTGTAAAGTGTGTCTATGGGTTGTAGAGTAGGAGAAGGATCTGCAATTGAGTGTGCAGAGGCCTAGTAGTCCGCAGTTGAGTGTGTGGACCCCTACAGCTAAGTGCACAGGGCAAGTCGAGTCTGTAACCATTGGAAGAATCAATAAAGAGAAGTTTTACTATAATCTTGTGTATCTTTACCTGGTTTAATGCATGATTGAATATAATTTGCAAGTATATTATTTATTTACTACGTGAACCTGTACGAATTTTTTATATTGTTAAGTATAAGTTAAGACATTTAAGTAGGCGAAGGTGCTTAATTAGTACTACAAGATAAATAAGATCTCGGGTAATAGTGCAAAGCACAACACAACCCCTGCTTAGGTCTGTGTGAAGGCAGGGTATCAGGCTGCAAGGAACAGAAGGTGCACAAAGCCACATGCGTGCAGGAACAAACAAAGGACCAGTCAAACCTCTCAGACATCTCAAGGGTATGGAAACCTGGTTCTAGCACCCTCCCATACTACATTAGGTGAGACTTCAGTGCGTGCTCTGCGGACTGTTTCCGAAAGGGCCAGTAGTACAAGGATTTGTTTGGCTAATTAACTTTGAACTTGGGTCAGGCCCCAACAAGCCAATAGTCAGAAAAAGGAATATGGGATAAACTTCATGATCTTCACTCAAAAGGAGCATTGAAAATGATCTCTAGTCAAGAAACTAATGGAAAACAAGAAGGAAATATAGAGCCCATCAAGGAAGCTAAATATAAGAGTGATAACATCAAGGCTAAATAAGATCTAGAAGATGAAGAAAATGAAGAATATTTTGAAGAAAATCTCCTCACTAAACTTATGGCTGTCATAGAAGAGATTAAAAATTTGAAAAATGAAAATGAGGAACTTAAGAAGAAAGCGCAAGTTGGTGACCGGGAAAAGAAAAGAAAGGAAGTTGACCTTCTCAAGCTTCAAGTACAAGAAAGAGATGAGGAGATCACCAATATTAAGGAAGAATTTCATCAAAGCAAGAGAATGCATCATGAATAAGTCACATTTATGACAAATCAATTTGATAAGGCAAAGAAATGGGAAGATACCTTGTCAAGCCACCTTGAACAAAGGCACAAGAGATTGAACAAACTTGAAGTAGAGATTGGTTGATACAAGGAAGAGGTCTCCTCCCTTAGTATCAACTAGAAGAAGCAAGGAAACAAGCACAAGGAGCCGAGAAGGTGATGGAAGCTTTGACATTCATAGAAGGACAAATTGATAAAGTAGAAAAAGAGAGAAACACCATGATATGCCAACTAGAAGAAAAGGATGATGACATCACCAACTTAAAATCAGAAAACACTTTGCTTAAGGCCCAATCATGTGAAGCAACCAAGATGAAGGAAGAAATGGAGATTATTCTATCAAATCAGGATGAAGAATGCAAGAAAATTAAGGAAGAAATTGTCTTTCTTAAAAATGAATTTGACTTGCTGAATAAGAACTTGAAAAGTACTCGAACCTTAGATGACATCCTAAGTCATCAAAGGTCTCTCCTTGATAAATCAGGTCTTGGATATGCAGGTGAATCCTCAAGAAAGAATGATAACGATTCAAACAACAAGGATGTGAGGAAACTTGGAATAAATGTTGGTGCCCCTAGCAAAGGCAAGAGTCAAATTTACATTGGAAGAAATCCTACTCAAAGAAGAATTGCAGATGGTTCCAAGGATGCAAGAAGCAATGGTTATCATCAAAGGATCTCAAGGAAGAAAGACTTCAGAAGTACATCAAGGAAATCTCCATCTCTTAGGTACCAAAGTATATTGTTTGGTTATTTTTATATGTGTATAAACTTTGGACACATGGCAAAAGATTGTAGGGCATATAATCGTCCCCATCAATCTCTGAGAAGAAATTTTGCAAGAAGAAGTCGTGAATTCTTATTCATGAAAAGCATAGAGTGCTTCAAGTGTCATAACATTGGACATATCTCATGTGATTATAACTTGACTTGGGCCCCTACACAAGGAAGAACCATGCCAGAGAAGAAAGTTATACAAGTATGGAGAAGGAAGCAAATTGAATCTGGAAGTCCCTTGAACACTCTAGCCAGCAACCCATGTTGTTAACTTGATGAAGTCATCCTTTATATTTCGAGTATTTGATGGGGAGACTCTGCCAAAAGGAAGACCATGCATACATTTAGGGGGAGCTCATGATGATTAAGCATTTTTGCAGGAGCTATCCCTAAATGGGTCTTATGAAATCCTTTATGAGCTATATGGACAATCATTCTCTGATATATCATCTCTCAAGAACACTCCTTGAATAATATAATCCTTATTCAACCAGTGGATTATTATTGAATATCTCTTCCACTTGATCACTAGCAGGTAATATTTCATGAGGGGTAGTTGGTTCATCACATGAAGGAATTTAAGCACATCTGTCATAGACCACATTGCCAGAAGAAAGAGCACCATGATAGGGGAGTAACATACCTATGAAGAACTACTATTGATAAAGAAAATATGATGAAAAGAAGCAGCTTAACAGGGGGAGTACTTGGGCACCCCGTTTGCCATTGATGTCAAAGGGGGAGAGAATTTTGGAAGGGCAAAAATATTTCCATCAATGACAAAGGGGGAGATTGTTAATCAATGTTGTCATTGATGTCAATATGGCATTGGCTGAGATGGAAAAATATTCTTGATATACCTAATGAATATCATGAAATCCTAGAATGAGATGATAAGGTTGAATACAATAGATGTCTGGTTCCATATGATGATGTAGTAACTCTTGTTTGATAAGAATGTCATCAATTAATATGTCAAGTCACTAATGAAGAAGTATTAAGAAGTGCCAAGTGCCAAGTATTTAGAAGACCTTGATGACATATGGAGGACTACATTTGATGATGTCATATTCTTGATGAATGACCACAATTGATGATGGCACTTGATGAGGTCTTGATAACATGGTTGGAGATCATTTTATGGTTGGAAGATTATTTTGGTCTCCTCCTACTGCTGTTGCACTATGATTGCACTAGTATATGATGAAATTGTTCTTGCATCATGCTACATGGATGTTTCACTTCTACATAATGACTCTATGATCCTAAGATGACATTGATAACAATGAAGAAGCCACACTATCCCAAACATTCATCATGTTGTCCCAGACATTTTATGCATAAAATTTAAGGACAATCACAAAGAAAAATTATTTTGAACACCTTGGAGGCATCCTTTCAAAATGGATCCTAGACCATCTTAAAGATTATTTTTTCCTCTTTCTAATGAGCCTTTATTTGCCCCGAAACTCCCAATAGTTTGTGAGATATTGAATTTTTAAGTTAAGGAAATTATTCCTAGCAGTGAGCTAACCTACACTCAGTCATACAAGTCAGCCTCACTTCAAATAGACTTGTCCCTTTAGTTATAAATGAAATATCTATAAATAGGCATCTAAACACTTCATTTTGATCAGCAATTCGAGCAATAATTAAAAGATACAAAGTACAAAAGAAGACATAAGGCTGAGGAGAACAAGGAGACTATTATTTAGGATGAAAGAAAGGACAATTCTTTCTAGGCATAAAATCTTGGTCGAAGTTGCCATCGTTTCCGAGGTCGAAGTTTCCGTAACTACCATGGTCAAAGCTATCATAGTTGTCGTGATCGAAGCTGCCATAGTTTCCATGGTTGAAGCTGCCATAGTTGTCATGGTTGAAGTTTCGTAGTTGTCATAGTCGAAGTTACTGTTGTTTCCTTAGTTGAAGCTATCGTAGTTGTTGTGGTCAAAGCTACCATAGTTGTCATGGTTGAAGCTTCCATAGTTGTCATTGTTGAAGCTGCCATGGTAGAAGTTATCATAGTTGTCATGGTCGAAGTTGCCATCGTTTCCGAGGTCAAAGTTTCCGTAACTACCATGGTCAAAGCTATCATAGTTGTCGTGATCGAAGCTGCCATAGTTTCCATGGTTGAAGCTGCCATAGTTGTCATGGTTGAAGTTTCGTAGTTGTCATAGTCGAAGTTACTGTTGTTTCCTTAGTTGAAGCTATCGTAGTTGTTGTGGTCAAAGCTACCATAGTTGTCATGGTTGAAGCTTCCATAGTTGTCATTGTTGAAGCTGCCATGGTAGAAGTTATCATAGTTGTCATGGTCGAAGTGTTGATTTATTGGGATTGGACAAATAGAGCTTGTTAGAGTCTTCTCTTGAGAAAAAAAATAGGGCAGAGTTGGAGAACTTTGTGAAGCAACATATTGAATATTTGTGGAGATCATTGAGTACCATGATGCATTGAAGCCGTCATGAGGTGACCTTGAAGAGTTTTTTCTTAGGTAACATGAAGAGCATTTGTGACAACTTCATGTGAAGAACAAGGTTGCCATTGATGATGTGACATGGAGAGTAAGTGAAGGCATAGTTGAAGATTGATAGGGCTTGTTGAAGAAGACATTGGTAGCTATGAAGTATAAACAAACATATCTTGATGATTAAAGCTAAGGGTTGGAGCCCAAGAGGTTGGAGCTTTAAAGAGACAAGGTTGGTGCCTTGGAATATAGGGGTGGAGCCTCAAAGAGACAAGCTTGGTGCCTCAAAGTGACAAGGTTGGAGCCTTGGTAAGTCCAAATCGGTGCTTGGAAAAATACAGGTTGGAGCCTGGGAGATTGAAGATTGGTGTCTTCATCTAGGGTTGGAGCCCTACACAAATATTGTACTTGATTTATTGCATTTAATTAAAGTATTTATTTTTATTGTTCATTTTGTGTTCTAATTATAAGTGATCTAACTGGTAAAAATAAAAAATGAAAAGAAATATTCATTCACCACCCCTCTCAGTATTTCCAACATTTTCAACAGTTCCTCTCAACAAGAAAGGAATTCAATGCAATCTTGATCCTAAGCCTTTGAAATGTTTTGCATGCAACACTTCTCTCTAGTATTGTTGCTCCAACAACTCCAGAAACAAAAAACATCCAACTTTAATCATAATGATTCCTCTGTCATCAGAGTATCTGACTTCTATTGCCTCTGTCGACTGAAAACTCTGCACTTATTTTGACTCTGTCTTTCTAGACTGTTGTCAACCCTTCTTTATGCTTCTTCAATATCTTACTACTCTAGCCTCTGTCACTTTGATCTCCACCTGAATCAATCCCACTGATTCTTCCTGCTACTATGTACTTTGGGCTCCCGTAGCAAGGTATGATCCATGAGATAAAACCACTCAATGGACCCTACCCAATTTCAGTCAGCTTGGGACTATCACTTCACATTGCCCAACCTCACACCTGTAGGTATGGATTCATGTGATCCCTCTTCCCACTTGGCTTGAAATTTCCCTCTGCTGGAGGTCTCTACATGACTGGATGCCTCCACTCGGTATCCACTCAACTTCTTCAATTGTGGTTCCTCTGCAATCGTCTAAGACTGCTTCTAAGACTCCTTCTCTACTTGAGTGGATCTCTCCACTCAGTCTCCTCTCAGCTTCTCTAGTTATGGCTACTCCACAACTTCCTGATGCAGCTTCAAAGGCTTCTTTTAGGGCTGCATGTTGAGAGGTAATTTACTGTCCCTCTCAACCACCAAGTCTCAAACCTTTAATTTTCTCCTCAAGGCTTTGAATGCATCTTGAACTTCAAGAGCATACAAGTTCTTGGCTAGCACACCACTCTATTTCATTTGTCTCGTTGTCACGAACTTTTCTGGAAAAAGAGATGATTTTAAATCAATGATATCTCCTTCATCTGAACTCTAATTCAACCGATTTGTTTTTTGAATTTGGGTATTTTTTCGCAAAGAATCCAGATATGCTATTTGTTTCTGAAAATTTTGCACAAAACATTTTAGATATGCTCTGCAAACTCGCAACCCAAAACTCAAAACTTCAAAATATCCTCTAATATATTGTTCTCACCTCTGATAACATGTAGAAAATCCTATAGATTCACAAGCTAATTAAATTTTCTAAAGCAAGAGACAAGAATCTACTTCTACTCTTTAAAGAGGAAGCCCATAAACATCAACCAAAAAATAATCAATAGAGGAAGATAATCAAAGGCACATAACATAATAAATATCCAAGGAAAGCAACAGCGCAAAACCCCACCATATGTTTTGTATTAATCCGAAAAATCAAGATGAAATTACAATGCTTGTTCTCTTTAGAAAAATACCATCACTCAACAAATTCAATCTCCAACTCATAAGCAAGCTTAAGGCCAAAGCTTAGCCTCTTCACAACCTCTTCAAGTCTCTATTCCCTTGCACCCTTGGTCAAAGAATTTAGATGAATACAATATGCTCTGCTCAACCTTGAGCTTAACCTGCACAAGTATTTCCTATCCTCTGCCTGATGACTTCCTTTGGCCAATACTTAGCCAAATTTCCAAGCCTCCAAGCTTATAATTATTTTGACAATTATTGAGAGAATTAGCCTGTATTTAAAGGGAAATTCCTCATCCATAACTGTGCAATCCCTTCTAGGTTCAGTTCTTGATTGCATGCACCATCTGTACAACTTAGAAAATTATATAACAAATAGTACACTGTCCCTGCACTCTAGTCTCAACTAGGTCTTTCTCAAAATCGAGATGCATGATTTTTTGATGAGGGAATCTTCAGTTAAGTGGAGTAGCACCAGTTGAGTTCACTAATGCATCAATTGACTATTAACTCACTATTAGTTCCTCAAATAGTTTGGAACTAATTTAACTGGACTTAACTCAATAAACTGAGTTAACCAATTACCGGTCATACCTAACTCATCCTAGACCCCTATAATATAGGGAGAACATATACATGACTTCAGAAAGACTTCCAACTCTAAATTCCTAAGTTAACTAAGTCAACTCACTCTAGTTAACTATTACAAGTTGCTATGAGAATAAAATTTGATTTTAATGCTCAATTTAATTCAAGGAAAAATTAAACTGGAATTTTTGGATTCTATTTTTATCATTTCTTGTCATTATTTTCAACATCATGTGTAAAAGTACTGATGTATTTATGGATTTTATGCCATATATTTATTGTATTTATGTTCCTATTATCCTGGTTATATGCACATTTTATCACAATGACTATGTATGGCTATCAGCGTGTTTTTACTTGTATGTGAATGGATAATGTGCCTATGGCCTAATAGATGATAATGCAGAAAATGGCATGAGGGAACAATGGTTCATAGCAATTCTCAAATAAGTATGAAATCCCTACACTTAATTATGTTGTTTACACCTGTAGGTTACATGTTGATGATATGTTTAACGAAATGCCTATCATGGCTAGTAGGGATCCAATCAAGGTCTTGAACAAGTATTTGCTTTAGTACTTTCATTTCCATGTTACTTTATTGATTTTAAGAGATGGGTCAATTTTGGGTAGTGTCTTGGGCTCTGAGACTGAAAAAGTGGCTTAAACCCAAGATCACTAGCAGAACACTGAAAATTTTTGTCCACAGTCACTGGTAGGCAGGCCTATGTGAGTGACTTTATCTTGTTTTTCACTCCCTTTCCCATAGCATGAGAGTGACTATGACCCAAGAGACCTAAAACAATAGTGGGACCCAGGGACATGCTATCGGAATGGTTGACTTGTCCTCTGAGGCTTCTGTTGATGATGTTGGATGTCTGTATGGTGTGTTTCTATTAGTTCCACTTCCTTAATGTGACTTAGGAGGTCGAATCATATCATAGTGGCCTCTTGTCGCATGTTTACCCCGACTAGTCGGTTGCTTGGGTAGATGTGGTAGGACAGTGTTACATTATTTTTAAGATAGGTGCATTGGTGATTAATTTCTTAAGTTGCTTAAAAATAACTACACGTTTTGGTGTCCACTGAAATTTGGCTCATTTTCTTTGCAAAGCATTTATTGGGTGACCAATCTTTGAGAAGTCCTAAATGAACCTTTGGTAATATCCATCTAACCCCATGAAATATTTGACCTCTATGAAATTTCATGGAGTGGGCCACTTCATTATAGTTTTGATGTTTTTGAGATATACAACCACTTCTGTTGAAATGACATGCCCCAAGTAGTGAGCCTGGGTTTGGAAAAATCACACTTTTGAATTCTACATACAACTTACGTTCCCTCAATAATTGTAATATTGCTCTCAAGTGGCCTTTATGTTCTTCTTTGGTTTTCTAATGTACTAGGATATCATCTACAAATACCAATACAATTTTTTCCAGATAAGGTTTGAGGACATTTTTCATCAAGAACATGAATGTGGCTGGGGAATTTGTAAACCCAAATGGCACCACTACAAACTCATAGTGGCCATATCTAGCCCTCAAGGTGGTTTTTTGAGTGTATTCATATTTAAGCCTAACATGATAGTATCTAGACCTCAATCTATTTGGTAAAAAACTACAACCCATCTCAACTGATCAAATAAGTCATCAATTTTGCATATTGAGTAATTTATATTTAGTATTCCTTGTTTAGCTATCGATAGTCTATACACAGTCATAATGTGCCATTATTCTTTCTGACAAATAGCGTTGGGGCTCTCTAGAGTGATATGTTGGGCCAAATGTGTCCTTTATCCAACATATCCTTCAACTACAACTTCAATTCCACAAGTTTAGGCGTACTCATGTGATATGGATTCTTTTTTATTAATATTGTTCCTGAAAGTAATTCAATGGTAAAATCAATGTCTCTTCCAGGTGGTAGTCCTGACAATTATTCTAGGAATATGTCACTAAATTGTTTTTACACTAGGTGAATTTCAAAAGGATCCAAGCTTCCTTTCAAATCCTAGGTCACATGTATAACATACAACACACAACCCTTTCTATTGCATCGCTTCACATGAAGTGCAATTATTTTCCTAAGTGAGATTAGTCTCTTTATTCGCTACATTCTTATCTTCTCACTAATGCCACTAAGGCATTCTAGTGCTTTGTTGTAATAGTAAATCTTGGTTTTGCGGGTTTCCAACTAGTTGTTATACAAAAAATTGACCCCCTCATCAGCTCAAAGGGGAAAGACATGATAGCTGAAGCAAAGACCAAGATCACATGCCTTGTTTCCACCCTAATGCTGGCTATGCACTGACAACCTGCATTATAAAGTTTCTCTGCAAGCCTAATTGTGCATTAGTGACCCAAATAACTCTAGTTTCTAGTTCGGGAACAATTTTAGTGGACCCTAATGAAGTTCTAAGGGTCAAAGGAGCGAATTAACTCATTAATATCTAGATATTTGCTCCTAGATCTACTCAAGAAAAGAAAGGAAACATCTCAAGTTCGACCTATTTAGGGGATTTCTAATCCTAATGAAGGAGGAAAATGGGAAAGAGCTAAAAAGCATGGCAACTTCATTTCTTTTACCATAAGGAACTCATGGAGGAACTTGGAAACCCTAACTCAATTTCTACATAAGAAAAGCTAGGGCTATGGTGATAAAGGTCAGATCATTTGAAAGGATAGCATACTTGATTGTTGAGCATTGTCTCAAATCATGAGAATTTGGTAAGAAGAGAGAGAGAGAGAGAAGCTGGAGGGGTAAGGGAAGGCTAATGCAATAGATGGTTGTAATCACTCTTCTGACATTAACATAAAATTGCAATTGTACTGTCTACTCCATGGTGTTGGTACTATCATTCATTCATTTGTTTGTCCAATACCTTTTAGCATGAGTAGCTTAGTTATGTGTAACTAGATGTTCTTTTATGTATTCATGTATTAGTTATCAGAGTTGTATGTTGTGATTATGCTTGTCTCTTCTATGTGCATGACTTGTTCTGGAGGGACTTCCACCTATCTACATTGCGCTCTCCAACAAATCTACATGGAGCCTTGAGGTAATCTATTTGTCCTACTTTGATAGTTAGTTATTGTTTATGAACATACATGTAACTTTGTGATAGTTGCAGATAATCTTACAGTCTGCCAAAGGTCCTAGGAAGACCTTTGAAGGTATCTCCATTCTCCATACATCGTGCATTTTATCCTATAGCAGAATTGGTGACTCCACTAGGGACTATACATCTAGTTCCCGATTTACTCGGATAGTTCTCAGTTTCCTCCTCCCTCTAAGACCTCCCTATACTTCTGCATTCCCTTTCTGACCCACCAAAACCTTGTTGCATCCTTCTTATACACATTCATCATTGAGTCTAATCCAAGAAGCCCTGTTTTGAACTATTTTCCCACGCTAACGCAGGTTATTAGACTACATAGTGATTTATAAAGCATTGTGTCTACACACACATAGCGTTAGCGGACCCAGTAACTCTTTGTGGCGACTGCTACAGAGCAATAGTCTCTCGAAATCTTGATTTCCAGCTGTGTCTGCAAACCTAAGGGGATAGGAAGCCTATTCATGGACTGAAAGAAGATCTGCGACTACATTTTGTTAGCAAGATAGGTGTCCTGAAAGAAATTATTTTTTTTAGGAAATAAGTTTTTTTTTTATTTCTTGAAAAAGTTTTTATCAAAGAAAAAATCATCAATTCTTTTATTCATTCTTTTGTTTAGTTGGTTAAAAGCTGCTTTATTTTGGTTTCAAGTAGTTTCTAGGAAAGCATTGGAAAGATTTTTGTTGGTTATGCATGTGTTGTAATGACTAAGATGCATGGAACAACTATGAATATGTGAAATACTCTCACCTGTAGAATACAACTTGTTTTCATCGAATTGAATATTTTTTAAAGCATTGACTTGTGCATGATTTTTGAGTCAGAGTCCCATCACATTTCATACGTCAACTCCCCTACTGAAGACAAAAAAAAAGTACACATAAAATTTAATCAGTAACTCGTTCTTGAGCAAAAAAACATTAGTTCAAGTTAGGATCTTGGGATAGGCAGTGTGAGTAAATTGCCCAAGATAAAAAAACCAAAACTAGTGTCATTAAACAAGCTAAAATTCCTTCTACACTCATACTACTAGGACCACTCCAGTCAAAGCAGAGCTAAATACAAGACAAAATCGAACTGTAAGTGAAGGTAGCCCACCTTCGCTTGGAAATCCTTTGGGTATTATGTGTATTGGGGATCCCTTCGGGGATTTCGGAGCTGATTTGGGGACTCAGGTATACTGCCCACACAACGTACTATCTGCGACTATGTCCCCCTCCCTGATAGTGCCTGTGATATGAGGTATCCTTAGTGGCCAAGCTTTTAGGGACTTACACAAGGTGACTGGGGCGGGTTGTCGTGGTACCTGACATAGATGGACCTACTCTGTCTTCAGTTTTTGGAAGGGTGCTCGTCTTCATGAGAGTACTTGACCCCTCAATCTAAGGTTCAGGTGAAGCTCTAGAGTAATCCTAACTATACATTTGGCCAGCCCTCTTTGTTATACATTTTGATACCCGGTTTCATCTCCAGTGATCAATGCTTATCAGACAGGGTCATTTCCCTTAGTTTGTTGATTGATCAACTTAGTGTATTTTTTATATTTTTTTAGGTACCCGTGTGCTATCGTTGAGACTTTAACAAATATCATGATAAAATTTATCAATAAAAATTAACAGTCACCGTGGCTACATCCGGCCCTCATCATCAATCTAGACGATTGCTAGGACTTACTCCACTCATTGTGGAAGATCCACCGAGCTCCAGTGAATCGGATTCCCAATCTTTGGGGAATTAGTCTCCCAAATCTCATACGGAATCTATTTGGACAACCGACGATTCAAGTTTGGCGAAGGATTTCTTCCTCACTTTAACCCTCTGCTCATGAATCCGTTGGACCCACTCTTGATTCCAGCAGAACTTGTACTACCTGTTTCTGTAGGTGGAACATTTCCATCCATCCTGTCGACGACTAACGGGTCGTGGAACTTTGTGGACACTTTTGGTCCTCCACCACTTCCCCCGTCGATAGTCACCAACACACCTTTGATGGCAAACCCCAATATCCCATTTGTCTCAAGTACAACCACTCACATGACACCCTCCACGAATGGAACCCAACTAATGCCAAGTTCCCACCCTTTAGTGTCAAATTGTATACCTTTAACAAGTGCTACATACAATGCTCTGTATAATTCCCAATATATCACTATTAGCGCAATTCCCATCCACCAACAATATGGTCAACATCCATTGTATAGTTCAATCCCCCAAATTCAAGTATCTGGGGGCATGCCCAATATGCACATACCAGTCGGGAACGTGATAGTTCCCCCTCCATTCTCAGGCATGCATGGTCAGTCATTGATTGACATGAGCATTCCTTATGTCAATCAAGGACATATGGTTAGTTCTGTGGCAGGCGGGAATCGTCAAGGAGGTCCCAACCAATCCATGGGGCACCTTACTCACAAATTCAAATGAGTCAACGGAGAACTGTTTATCCTGGGGGTTGCCCTATATCCCAACATCAGATTCCCCATGGAAACCCACACTACAACGCCATACCCCAAGGAAACTACTATACCATGCAGCCTATGTATAATATTGGGATTCAAATGATGGGAGGACCGCAAGGTTCCAAGTCATATGTCATCACCTTGGTCTGATTCGGGGGCACCACACACTTTGCCTTTCTTGGCAACATTGGATATCTCTGACTTGTACAAACTTACAAATGACCCCATCTACCACAACTTACTTTGGCCACCGATCCCGCATAAGATACCAACAAACATCCCCGAGTTCGAAGGGAAACAAGGGGAGGATCTAGGCACCCATATCACCAGCTACCATCTTTGGTGTGTTTCTAACTCCATGGTGGATGATAGCGTCTGGTTATGTCTTTTTCCCCACACCCTCACTAGCAACGCATCTAAGTAGTACATTGAGTTACCATGCGCGTCAGTAAATACCTTCGACGCTCTAGCGATGGAATTCCTAAAGCACTTCTAGCTACCCTTCCACTATGAGACTAGGACAAAGCTCCTCACTTCACTATGTCAAGATACTGCCACCCACATCTCTGATCATATACATGAATGGAGATGTAGGTGGAGGTTAGTTAAAGCTCCCCTCTTAGACTATCTCTTAGCAGACTAGTTCTGCAAGTCCCTACTCCCACAAATCGCTAAATATGTCACTTTAGGTGGTGCGGTCATAGAATACCAATCCATACATCGTGCCTAGCACTTAGATCTGATATATTCGCAGTCGGGCACTCTTTACGACATAATCCCCAATGCCCCTCATAACTCCAATGTATCTGCTACTCCGCAACACAGAGCGCATGCCGATGGGATTATTGGTGCGACCTCTACGGCTATTGTAAAACAACTTAGCGGTGACATTACCCAGATGTCAGTGGACCCCTCCACCAAATTGACTACTCTTCCTACCACCACGATAAACTTTGTGCAGTCTACGAAAAAACTTGGTGGTAAGAACAAGAAGAATAAGAAAAAGACCGCTCCTTCTAAGGAACAGTCAACAAAACAACAAAACCCAAAATAGAAGGCTGTTGCACCTCCTGATGATGGAAAGGATAAACCCGCCAGATTCCCTTGCAAAATCTGTGCTAAAGACCACATGACCTATCATTTCCCGCATCTTCAGGAATGCATAGAGGACATTGCTTAAAAGGATACTGGTAGGACCCCCACTATCCTAAATAATCCTTTCCCTACTCAGTAGTAGCAAAACCTTATCGCAAACCAACCCTAACCCCCGCAAGGGGGCAACAGAAGTTCTTAACACCCTTCAGGTGGTGAAGGATCTTCTACTGTTTACACCTTTGAAATAGTAGATCTACAAACAAGAGCCAAATCCTATGGAGCTCCTATCACTCATGCAGAGGAACCTTCCTCAAGTCAAAACCCACCACTGCCCAACAATTTTCATATTGAAAGGCCAGTTGTTGACCTTGTAATTTTCCCCCACAAAGGGGCACTTCGACGCACAATGCACAATACATCTGCACGTGCCGCCCAAAACTACAGCATTGTAGAAGACTTGGCGCAAACGGCATCAGCTATGTTGGCGCTCAAAGTATTACAAACATGCCCAACACAAAGGAAAGCTTTGCTTTTGGCTATTGGTGGTATCGACCCACAGGATTCCATGCTTGCAGTTTTTGACATGGAAAAGTGTAAACCTCCCCTTTCCCACTAGCTTTCATTTCAAGTGCAAATTTTTTCGAAAGGTAAAGGTATACACAGAACTGTCATCGATGAAGGTGTGTCTTCTTGTGTCATGTTAGCTTCATATTGACTTTATTTGGGTTCTCCAACTCTATCTCCGTCGTCAAATTCCCTTAAAGCTTTCGACGGCCACACTTTCATCCCAAAAGGTTACCTATCTAGCTACCCCATCACTTTGTATGGGAAAACGGTAATGGTGGACATAGAAGTCGTAGATAAAAAGCTCACCTATAATCTCTTGCTGGGTCGCAGTTGGACATACACCATAATGGCCATCGTATCTACTGTCTTTTGCATCATCCTATTTCCATTAGATGGAAAGATAGTTACAGTAGATCAGCTATCTTTCTGCACCCTTGATTACTCCCCATTACCAAGCGGCTTTGTACCCCTAGTAGGTGGTGTACTTGACTCTTACGTCAGTATTGGTACTGGTCTATTCAAGACTTCTTCCCTCGTGAGTTTTTTCCCTCTTCAGCTGCCCAAGGTTTCACAGACGGTCAACATGATTTCATCTATTCCTCATGAACAAATCGATCCATGGATCCTACCATCTCCTTTAGACATTGACACATATGGAGAACAAATGTCATTGTCACCAGCTGAATTGGCCTACCAAGCCATTCAATCTACATCCACATCTCTGGTCACTTTTGTTGCGACCAACAGTACCACTTCCCCTCCCATAAATGCTTCTTTTTTCAATCCACTCAATCAAGTCCTACCTACGAACGATACTATTCTATAAATCATGAGTTTAGAAGAGTGATCTTAGGAGGATTGCCACCATCATGTTTTGATATCTGATTTGGACATGATACCTCTTCAAATCTTGTACCCTGACATACTAGAAATCGTTTCCTCACCCTATACGACCATCCAAACTTTGGAGGTGGAAGGAAACATGGGCAATATTTCAAAGACATTGCTCATCAATATTTCTATCAAGACAAGCATCGTGGAAAACATCGAGATTGGAGTAGATTGCAATCCTAAGGAAATTGCAAGCTTCACCTACCTTCTTAAGGAATTCCATGATGTATTTGCCTGGTCTTTTGGGGAAATGTCTGGCATAGATCCATCTATTGTTGAGCATGAGATCAAGCTTTACGCCAATGCAAAACTTGTCCATCAAAGACTTCGACCGATCCATCCCTACAAAATAGTAGCCATAAAAAACAAAGTAGAAAAATTGTTACATGATGGTTTCGTCTATCTTGTTCCTTTAATGAAATGGCTTTCCAATCTTGTTCCTGTCGATAAGAAACAAGGAACCATCCGCATATCTGTTGACTATCAAGACTTGAATGCCGCGTGTCCAAAGGATAATTATCTGACACCGTTCATCGAACAAATCATAGATGAATGTGCCGGTTGTGAATTATTTTCATTCATGGATGGATTCTCAGGTTATAACTAGATTGCTATAAAACCCAAAGACCACCATAAAACCGCCTTCATCTGCCCATGGGGCATCTTTGCCTATCGAAAACTCCCATTCGGTTTAAAGAATGTTGGAGAAACTTTTCAAAGAACCATGGACTATGCATTTCACAATATCTGGCATATCATTCAAGCTTACTTGGATGACCTTCCAGCCCATTCCAAGCAACGAATGCAGCACCTCAACCATTTAAGAGCAATCTTTCTAAGGTGTCAGTTTTACAACATCTGCCTGAATCCACATAAATGTGTTTTCTTTATCGAGTCTGGACACTTACTTGGATTCATTGTGTCCAAGTACGGGATTAGGGTTGATCTCGATAAGGTAAAGGCAATTACTCAATTTCTTGAATCACAATCCATTCTACAGCTCCAACGTTTGCAAGGGAAAGCAAACTTTTTACGACAATTCATCGTAAATTATGCTAAATCGACGAAAGGATTCATGCACCTACTTAAGAAGGGAGTGTCGTATCTGTGGGATGATCAAGCTCAACGATCATTTGATGCCTTGAAAAAGGCACTTATATCAAGCCCACTCCTTAGCACTCCCGACTATAGCCAGGACTTTCTTCTATACTTGGAAGCCTCGCTATCCTCTCTTGGAATGGTCTTGGTTCAAACTCATGAGGATCGGAGTGAACATGTGTTCTATTATCTGTCCAAAGGCTTGGCTGGGCCTAAACTCAGATATTCACATGTGGAGAAGCTATCATTAGAAGTCATCTTTTTTGAACCAATTTTGACACTACATACTGCTGCGACAGACTACTGTCATCACCTTGGAGAATCCCATGAGACATATTTTGTCTTGTCAAGTAATTGGAGGAAAATATTCAAAATGGATCGTGATCCTCCAACAATTTGATCTGGTTTTCACAGCTGCCAAGGCAAATAACTCCTTAGTCTTCGCCGAACTTTTATCAAAACTTCCCATCGTCGATCTGAATGAGATAGCCCACGATCCTCTCCTGGATGAGGCTATCTATCTTATTGACACCACTGACCCTTGGTACGGAGACATTCTTGTCTAACTCCAAGCACAATTGTTCCACCCCGAACTATTGACAGACGACCATCATCGCATCTGCCACCAAGCACAACACTATATAATGATTAACTATACGTTATATCATCATGGTGCAAATACAGTTCTTCGGTGTTGCCTGACTCATGAAGAGGTAGAACATGTTTTAAGTGACTGCCATGCTGGGGCATGTGGCGGTCATCTTTCTGGCATATCTACTGCACAGAAAATCTTGCGCGCAGGCTATTACTGGTTGAACTTGTTCAAAGGTTGTGTCAAAGCCATTAGGAAATGCCATCCTTGTCAGGTATTAACGAAGAAAATGCACGCTCCTCTGGCCCTACTGTACCCGGTGATCTCCGTTGGCCCCTTTGCCAAATGGGGGATAGACATTGTAACCTGCAATCCATTTCCTCTGTTGGACACAACTATATCATAGTAGTTGTGGACTATTTCATGAAATGGACCGAAGCCCTTCCCACCTACAAAGTTGAGGGAGAAATCGTGATGCTATTCCTGTTCCATCAGGTTATCTGTCATTTTGGTGTACCCTGCACGATCGTTACAGACCATGGATCTCATTTCCAGAACCATATGATATCTAATTTAACGTCCCTACTTGGTTTTCATCAGGATCAATCATCCTCCTACTACCCCCAAGCTAATGGTCAAGTAGAAGTCGTAAATGGCATCTTAAATACCATGATCCGTAGCTTGGTAGGAAATCATAAAACCAATTGGTACCGAATGTTATATTCGGTGCTATGGGCATACCGAACTTCAGTAAAAACTTCCACAGGATTTACACTGTTTCAACTCGCTTACGGCCTGGAAGTAGTTTTACCCATCGAGTGTCAGATCCCTTCCCTACAAATAGCCATTGAACTCCTACCTGACACTACTGCTAAAGAATAATGCTTACTATACCTTAACCAAATGGATGAAACTTGTCTAGATGCCAAATTGGCACTCGAGGCTCACAAGCACTGGGTAAAAACCCAATATGACAAGAAGGTCAAGCCTTGTTCTTACCAAGAGGGCGATCTTGTTTTGCTCTATCTAAAAAAGTATTATGCCTAGTATCACACTAGGCATGCGCTTTGTAATTTTATGTATTCATAAGTTTTGCTTCCCTTTTTGGTGTGACTGGATTGTTTTGATATTTATTGGAGTACTTGTCTCATACATTCTTCTCGCAATGCAGATGTCTTCGTTACACTTAGCATATGTAGGATACGTGGATGGTGTCAATTGTCATACACGACACATTGCATTAGCTACTTGGATCATCTACACACCTAATTTGGAACTATTTTGTTTCGAAGGAGTCTTTCTTGATACTGCCACCAACAATATTGCTGAGTACATGTCCGTAATTTCACTTCTCACGGAAGCGTCATCAAGGGACATCTCCAATCTGGTGGTCAGGTTAGACTCCCAATTAGTTGTTATGCAATTTACAAACAGTTATCACATTCGTAATCCAACCTTTTTACGTCATTATTTAAGGGTACGAATCCTAGAGCATTGATTTAAAATAATCACATATGAACACATTCCCAGAGAATGTAATGCGGTTGCTGATTCATTAGATAACTATGTATTAGATTGGCATCTGTCTCACTCACTATAGAAGCATGCATGAAAAGTAAAAATTTACTGAGTTAAAAATTTTACAAAAAACATTTACACCATCAAAATACCAAAATGTTTGTATATATATATATAAATCAAAATCCAGTCTTTTACATCAAAATATTCCAAAACTTGGATGTTTTAAGTACAAAATGGCTACTAAGCCCAGCTACAAACACCCATTATCTATGCTAAAACACCTGCTAAAAAGATCCTATTGCTCTTGAAATGCTAAAATCACTCTAGCTATCCTTCGAGGAGGAACCAGAAACTGCTTAGGTACACTGACTGTGTGTCACTGCATATGCGTGGGAATCTCCCTCATAGGAAGGGGGGGCACACCCGTGCTCAAGCCCTCTAGGTTCCTCAGAACCTCGCGAAGACTATTGGCATCACCCTCCCCCCAACAGGTAGTCAGCCTCCTCATCGCACATGGCGGGGTTCGCCTACAGGTCGTAATGGCGCCAAATCTGTGTTAAGCATAAAGTTTCATGTTAGTACTTATTTCATATATAAAAAACATTACATAAACATTCAAAAGCTAAAAATACTTGAAGTACTTTCAAAAAATCATTCTCACCTTGAGGAAACCAGTTGGTCCCGAGCAGTAGCATCAATTCAGGGTCGCTAGTAAAGTCCATGCCCTCATAAGCATAGTCATCAATCATCACAATTGGGCCACAAAGCCACTAGAATAAATCTTCCTCGAAGAAATGTCGGGTCGGTCCTCCTCCTGTGCGAGGATCAAGTGATGACCATCGCCCTTGCCTCGGTTCCCTCAAATCAAAGGGACCTAAGCTCATCCTTGGGCACATAATAGGTACCCTCTCAATAATGAATGAAACTATGAGAGTACCATACCCAAAACTGTGTTGGGTACGAGTCTTGCATGCCATTAACTTTGCCTTCAACTGGTGAAGCACTGCTTCACACCAGTTGAACATTTGTGGCTGGACACAGTCAACTGCAAGCAACAGTTGGGCCTTTGTTGCAACATGGGGACTCTTTGACCCTGCCAACCGCACAATCAACCATAAAATTGCCCTCATAGACCTGGACCTTATCCTCTATATGGGGACTTTGTTGCTGACTAGTCCACTCTCAGGGATGCAATAGGATTGCACCAGGTCTAGGGTAGATCGTGGATCTAGCCTACTCCTGGTGAGGTTTTCTTGTGCCCCACGGCATGACAAACTAGTTAAAAGGTATATGTCATCATGGTTAATAACCAGCTCCTGATATGAAATCCTAAACACTTGCTCGGGTTCATCCCAATGCTGGATAATCCAACTCAATAAATCCTCCTACCCTTTCATCAGCTCCAACTTTGCATACTTCAGTAAACCACAGTGGTGCAATGCAAGTGTGCATGCTGGATCGTTTCGCATCCGCAATTCCTGACTATCACAGGCCTGTTCTCTCCATAGACTAGTCATTATGGCCTGAAACCTGCATAAAATAAGCCTAAAAACAGTCAAAATAGGGAAAAATAGCTTCAGGAATCATTGCATGAGGTTTTTAACCACGCCCTTCAGCTCTAACGCTCCCCCCAGTGGTACATGGGGAGGATTAATGTCCTCCAGTAGGTCATACAGAGTGTTTAACGCTCTCCACAAGCCATCTGGAGGCATTAGTGTGCAAACAAGGCTTTAGGGCAACTCAGATCTGCAAAATTCCACCCCTGAAACTGTCAAGAAAGGTTAAGAAATGCCTAGAGCAATGTTTTAGCCTCTACCTGGGACTGACAGCACGTTGAATGGTTGCCCAGATCTCCTGTAATGGTCCACAGAAAATCTGCTCCTCTTTAGCTCCAAAATGCTCTCACAATTCTCAAATAGTGAAAATGGTGAATGTGAAAGCTCAAAACACTTCCTTATATTCATTTTTGGAGACATTATTTTTGAAATCTTTAAGGAGAAAGTAGTCCATTCCCCATGATTTTTCTGCTTTTGATGGAAGTACCTTCACGAATGAAAAGCAGTAAAGGCTGCATGCAATTCTTAAAGAGCACTTTTCTTTTATGAGATATTTTCTCACTCTCAAAAAACTGAAAATTCCTCAAGTTTGTCATCGATGGGCTCATTAAACACATACAATGATGGTCTGAGAAACTCTTTTTATAGCTCATTAAACTAAAAAATACCATTAGAGCATTCTTTTTAGGCACTTTTTTCTCGCTCACAAAACTGAAAAAATCCTGAGTTTTTTCTTTAGGCTCGTTAAACATTTATAAATATGGCCCGAACATTCTTTTAGGTACTTTTTTCGCTCGTTAAACTGAAAAATCCCGAGTTTTTATCACCAGGCTCATTAAAAATCTACGACAGCAACAAGCGCACTTGCTTTTTTGGGACCATTTCTCGCTCTTAAATTGAAAAAATCCTTAGTTTTTGCCCTTCTTCGGGCTTGTTAATTCTATGAAGAAGAAATGAGCAGTTCTTTTACCTCTTTTTCGTCTCTCAACAAATTGAAAAAGATACATTAAGTTTTCTTCATTTGACTTGTTAAAATTTGATGAAGGTATTGAGTTTGTCGTCGCGTGACTCATTAAAAATTCACGACGAAAAACGAGTTTAGTCTGTCTCCTCCTACTCGTAACAAAATGAGGTTGACATCTATTGAACATAGGTTTCTCTTTATTCAGATTCAATAGATTAACTCACAGAAAATTAACCGATCCGGGTATACTATCAACCTTTTGCCGCACCCGGTTAACAACTATGACAAAGGGACCACCATGGAGTCATTCTTTACCATCTTTTCAGACTCTCTAAATATGAAAAGACCATCGAGTTGTCTAGTATGGACTCATTAAATTACACAGATAAGATATAGAGTCGCTTCTTTTACGATCCTTTTCAGACTCTCAAAACATGAAAAGATCGATGATTTTGCCTATCTGGACTCATTAAACTAATCAGATAGGGCATAGAGTCACTCTTTTTGCGGTCCTTTTCAAACTCTTAAAATATTAAAATATCGATGATTTTACCCATCTAGACTCACTAAACTAATCAGATAGGGAAAGTAGACAATAAACTTGCATTCAGTATTAGAAAGTGTGGTTTGGCAGCAGTCATTCCCTTGAACATGGCACTCCATCAAATAAACCTTCCTTGTGACGGCCTCTCAATATGAATCCTACCATCCTATGAGTTTAGCCTAAATACCCCGATGTTCCTGCATCTTTGTATCCTAACACTCTTTGGTGTTCATAAGTCTAGTGTTGCATGGTTAAAACCATTGTCATGCCTTCTATTGTTCAAGGGTTAACCTTTTGTTTCCTCCATAAACCCATCAAGCATATCCTTTCATCATGCCCTCTATTGTTTCGACCCAATGCTCAAAGATTCCTCAAAAAAAAAATCATTCTTGTCCCATTTCATGTCGATTGATGTAGGACACATTATTTCGTACCTTTCGACAGGTATCTTCCTATCGACTTCAACACTATATCTAGGAAGACAACCCAGAAACACATTTAGTGCCTTGGTACTTGTAGACATTAGTGGCAGGTTACCTTGTGTTTGATCAAGGGTTCTCATTATTGGCTCCTGGTTAAGTGATTCTATGGGTGTTCGGCGATAAAAACATCTTTCACACTCGTTAGATTGTACTGTGCATCTTGGAGACCATCACCATTATTGGTGGCCTTCCTCGCATCTGTTAACGGTCTCCATTATTGACTGGTAATCAAATGATTTCGTGCATGTTTGACATCAACGCATATATTCACATGTATCGATCTATGTTGTTCGTTGAAGCGGAAATCAAGACCTTGGGTAGAGGCTTGCATCACTCAGCCTTGTTTCCTCTCCCAAGTTGCGTATATTATTTTTTAGAGATAGCTTACCAAGATGATTCTATTATGACACAAGATTCACATTGTGCTTATCGGCGGCCAGCATCGTCATATCTCTTTGGAGAAAATAACTCTGACGTAGCTACTGAGCATGGGAATGCCCGACTCAGAACATGATTTTAGTAGTTATATATATATGTGTTGTATCAGGTTTCCCGTACCACCCGAAGCTCTGATCCTCTCTCTCTCTTTGTCAAAGAAGGAAAATTACAGTTAACGAAAGCATTTTGGCCATCGTTGCAGCCTCTGATCACACACTTAGGGGGCATTTGTTATACAGAAAATTGACCCCCTAATCAGCTCAGAGGGGAAATACACGATAGCTGAAGCAAATGTTGGAAATAATACTGAGAGGGGGGGTGAATCAGTATTATTAAGTCAAATATTCCTTTATCAAACACAAATTGTATACACTACTTCAGTTAGTTAAACCCGCGTATATACGCAATTATGCAGAAGGAAACCCGCGTATACAAAGATAACTTTTAATAAACTTTATCTTTCTGATGATGATTGTTAATTTGTGATGCAGAATCAAATAACCAGTAACCAGAGACAGTAAAACAGAGCAGAAAGACAATCACACACAAGAACACAAGATATAAGGTGGAAACCCAATGTGGGTGAAAACCACCTGCTGCAATTCGTCTCTATCTTTCTTTAGTTAGAAACTTCTGTTTACAATGTACTGGTGTAGTCCTTTACTAGTACGCAGGCTACAACCTGCAGAGAGCTACAACTCTCTCTCGTTTTCCAGCTTCTCCTGGAAGGGAGCTACAACCCCCTTTAGCTCTTGCACTAGCCAAGAAACTAGTACGTAGATGTTGGCCTACAGAAGGCTACAACCTTCTCTTTCTTCCAGGGACCACATTTCATAAATTTTCAGATTGGATCCATGAGCATCAATCAACCATTAAGAATTTCTCCATCAACCAATCACCTTTCTCCAATTAGATCTAAATCAAGTAGATATCTCTCTGACAGCTGTACCCAAAACACAGTACCAGAAACCGCACACCAAAACAGGACCCAGAACATAGCAGCAATGAACAGAAGCAACAAGATCATAGTTTAAAACATATATGCTACTTTATCAGCCTGAAACATGAGTGCATACACTTCTGCGTATGAAACAACTTGCGTATACGCGTTATGACTTCACTGAACCTGCGTGTATACGCGCCTTCGCTTCACTGAACCTGTGTACAAATCTATAAAGGATAATTCACTCTTCCAGATATTCAATCACTAATTAACCCAGATTATCAGACTTATAGATCAAGCAAGTACCACATCTAGCAGATCAAAATCATTTAAAGATACTATCATTCAAGCTTAAAGATTATGACCCATGAATAGAACTTATCCTTCCTTTTGCGCTAAGGTTCCTCCTTCATTCAGATCCAGATCTACATCACAACCCAATTACCAATATACCAGCTCTAGCACTTTATCAGACATTCAATAATAATACAGATGATCCTTTGCCACATGATCTCCTTCCTCTTTTATAGTCTTAGGCCTTCCTCAATACCATGGTCCAAAACCATAACATTTCAATACCATGAACCCAAAACTAGAGATCAACACATCTGACGAGAAGCCATGGACCAAAACATAGGTTCAATTCCCAAGAACTAACTACCATGGACCAAAAGTATGATCCCCAACATATACGTGTTTTTGTAATGTATAATCCGCATGTATACGCGTCCTCGTCTTGATGATCCTGCATATATGTCTTTTTCTTCTTTTTAAGTGCCTGAACTGAGATCTGTTACCAAGGAGAGTTGCCATCAAGGACAACACCTGTGTCATAGTTCCAAACCTGTGCCATAATGCCAACATAAGCTATAATATCTGTTTCTCCCTCTTACCACCAGAGGGGAAACTCACCTGATTCTGCTTCCCATTTGCACAATTTTCATAGAAATCAAAATCTAGAGAGCTATTACTCATACCTTCTACCATACCTTTACCATGAAGTATTTGAAGGCCCTTCTCTCCAATATGTCCAAGCCTTTGATGCCACAACATGGTCTTCTCTCCAGAGACCACTACATTTTCTGCTCCACTTTTAGGAACCATAGAATTGTTGCACCCATCAACAACAATGCTACCTTGTAGCTTGTACAGAGTTCCAGTTCGAACTCCCCACATCAATACCAATGCTCCCCAAACCATCTTGTAGGTATCCTTCTCGAACACTGTCTTTACACCTGCATCATTCGACTTGCTTACAAAAATCAGATTTTTGGCCAATGCAGGAATATGCAGAACATTTGGAAGTGTTCTAACCCTTCCACCTTGACACTTCAACTTTACTTTTCCGTGACCAACGATTCTAAGCTTCCTATCATCCCTTAAGAAGACGTCACCACTATCGTATTTCTCATACTCACAGAACCATTCTCTATGGGGAGTGAAGTGAAAGGATGCACCTAAGTCAATTAACCATGCCTCATGATCTACATGTGTACTTGAAGAAGCCAAGTACACATCCCCATCTTCAACTAAGGTGGTTTTCACCTCTGCAGAAGGAGCATCATTAGATCCCTTTCCTTTACCAGGAGCTTTAGATTTACAATTCCTTTTGAAGTGCCCTTCCTTTCCTCATTTCCAGCACACCACCTTTACAGGTTTTCCTGGAGATTTATATCTCCCACTCAATGACTTATTTTTGTTTTTGTTTTGGGACCATCCTCGTAAAGACAAGGCATCACGACTCTAGCTCTCCATATTTTTCCGTCTCATCTCCTCCATCAGCAAGGGTGAGACTATTTCATCAAACTGAAAGATAGTTGCATTGCTACCTATTACAATAACCAGACTATCCCATGAATCTCGTAGAGAACACAACAAACTGATGCACTTATCTTCATTTGAAATTTTAACGTCAACAAATGTTAACTGACTTACCACAGTATTAAATGCATTCAGATGCTCTGTCACCGAGTCTCCATCTTTCATCCTCAGGTTATACAACTTTTTCCGCAGGAATAGTTTATTCACTAGAGATTTAGATTGGTACAAAGTCCCTAACTTGTCCCACAAAGCCTTTTCCATAGCTTCCCCTGATACATTCAACAATATTGAATCTGAGACACATAATCATATTGTGCTCTTTGCCTTCTGATCAAACTTCTTCCATTCTTCATTGGACACTACCGTTGGTTTAGTACCTGGATCTACCGTGATCCACTGATCTTTATCCACCAACAGATCCTCCATCTTGAGTTTCCACAACTCATAACTCTAACCATTAAATTTCTCGATCTCTATCTTTCCACTACTGGCCATCTTCTTTTACCACCAGAATCGATCTCACAGATCTCCCACTAAACAGTGTCTACCACAGGCCTAAGCGAAACTCCTCAGCAACAAAGGTGTCCCCTTGAAGCCAAAACTTCTCTGATACCAAATGTATGATTTAACCCCATACAGGAATTAGCTGCATACGAATTCTAAAACACAGAAAATAAACAATGCGAGAGCATAACACATAAAACACATATACACAGATATTTTCCCCTGGATCCCAAAACCGGGACTACCAGCTTGATTTTTCATTATGTTACTTTCAATGTTATAATACATATTTATACATGTTGAAGCATCCAATACCATGGACTGAAAACCATAGTTAGGTTCGCCGAACCTAATATAGGGTTTTCCCGAGGTGCTTCCCCAGACCTCGAAGAGGGGGGCTACCCGCCCCCCTCAAACCCCCTGGACACGGGGGGATGTAGCCCCCCCTATGATCCCCCCACTGCATAATCAGCACAATGAAGGGGGGGATCTGCCCCCCCTCTAACCCCCCGGTTCACTGCATAGGTTAGTCATGGAAAGAATATAACACAACCCAACACTGAAGTCAAATGAAGGGCAACAAAAGAGACATATGAGGATCAGTCTTCAAGAAGGGAATCAAAGTATGAGGTAATTGATCACAACTAAGAAACTCTGATTAAAAGGCACCTAGGAATGGAATTTGTAAGGAATGAAGAGATAATGAGATATGCAACCCTGATGAAGGTAATAAAAATCTAAAAGATCAAGAAGACTTGACTAGAAAATCTCCCAGAAATATATGAAGACTCTAATGGAAAAGATGTAGACCCTTAATAATGGATATCTTTACGAGATGTGTCAATATGAATGCAGGATGCTAATACCTACAAAATATGTCATGATGAAGAAGCCACCTAGTAAGGTACAATTTGATTTAATGATATATTTTATTGAATAATATCTGGATAAGTTCATGTAGGGCTCCTTACAAGTACAACTATCATTCATGTCATGGATGAAAGAAGCATGATGAGAAAGAAGTAGTCATATCATGAAGGTTCCACATATGAAGAAGGCCACTTTTCATGAAGAAATGAATGACATGATGAACTGTTGGCTATGTGGGGCCTGACCCAGGTTCAATGTTAGTTAGCCAAACAAATCCCTACACTACTAGCCCTTTCAGCATCAACCTATGGAGCATGGACCGAAGTCTCACTTGAAGCAGTATGGGGGGGTGCTGGAACCAAGTTTCTGCACCCTGAGATGATCGTGATGTCAGTTTATGCCATCTATTCCTACTTTCATGCAGGTCGCTAAGCTCTAGGGATTTGGTAGTTTACGCTTTATTCTACCCTTCAGTACCTCTGGGAAGGTGTATGATTGACCTTCGGGTAGCCTTAACCCACGATCTAGGTACTTTCACGCTACTATGATAGCATATTGTATAGATTCCCAAGTTATCTTAAGTGTTTTACTTACCTTACTAAACAATCATAGTTAGCGCCGCATACTATGGTATTTTTACTTGAGTTCATTTGACCAATATAATCACATATATTCACGCATTACATAAACATTGTAAATTAAACCCAAAAAACAATATAACCAGATGTATTAACAAGAAATAAATACACAAAATTTGTAGAATACTTCTCTTTATTGATATCTTTAGATTATTACAAACTCTATCCGCCCTGTGCACACACCTGCAGGGGTCCGTGCACTCAGCTACGGACTTGGACCCTAAGCCTCTACACACTTACTTGTAGAGCCTCTACCTATGCTAAGACCCGAAACACTTAGACTTCTCTACCAGACTTGTCTCTTCGTTCTTCGCTAAAGACTTAAGACTACTTAGAGCTTACTTACTTAGCTCATTTTTATACAATCCCATGATTTGTGGACCATGGGTGGATCTTTACAGCTGACTTTACACTTTACAAAATAAGGGTAGACAACCCTTTATGAATCTTGACACCTTTGTGCTCCGTGACCACAAAATGTAGAGACTTTACAACTTTATTACAAAATTGACCCAAAACATTGGCTTTTAGCCCCAAAACTATCCTTGGGGGAACCTGTTCCCAACAGGCCACTAACACAAACAGGTGACTCTCCCTTGAGTCACTCTATGGGCCTAGAGATCTTGCTATGAAGACCTCCCAGCTCAACCTGTATGACCGCAACCTCAGCAGTGCACTGTTCGACTGCCTGCTTCGCTTCTTTGACCAACTGCTCAGTTGCTAGTCCTGAACTATCAGCCTAAAGCTTCTGCTGAGTTACTTTTAGATTTGCAAGATTTCCTTCAACAGAGGTCATGACCACATAAGCCTCATCCAACCAAGTTTTCAAGCGAACCTTTAGCATTGTCTCCTTGTGTTGTGCTGCATCTACCTGTTCTTTCAACTGCTTGGCCTCCTGCAGCTTCAGTAGTCTCTGCGTGAATGAGATGGTTCATGCTATACATTTTACTTCGTCATAATGCTACAAAAGTTGTTGTGCCTCTATCTCCAGCCGTTGTACTATAGGTTTTAACCCCATATAGAAATTACCTGCATACGAATTCTAAAACACAGAAAATAAATAATGCGAGAGAAGATTACATAAAACACATATACGCAGAGATTTTTCCTTGGATCCCAAAACTGGGACTACTAGCTTGATTTTTTCATTATGTTCCTTTCAACGTTATAATACATATTTATACATGCCAAAGCATCCAATACCATGGACCGAAAACCATCGCGTCCAAAAAACATGTGCGAAAATCATGCACAAAACCATAGGTGGGTCTACCCAACCTAACATAGGGTCCAAAAACCAAAATTTTCCAGGGCGCTACCCTGGACCCCATAAAGTGGGGTTACAGGTACGCCTCAAACCCCCTGTGACCCCCCGCCACAAACCCTCGGTTAACTACGTGGGCTAGTCATGGAAAGAATATAACACAAACCAACATGTACATCAGGGTCCTCTTGCAAGCTCGTCAGGACTTCAAACAAATATTCAAAAAGTTGTGTGCAGTGTGCTACTACATTGTCTACCACCACTATCGCCTCTGTGACAGTGGTTCCATGCTGCTCTTTTACTTTTGGCAGAGTTGAAGGATGGGCCTTCAATGGTAAATTTACAATCTAGAGCTGAACCCTATCCATCTCTATGCGAGCGTCGCACACCGCTATAGCAAGCTTGCGGATGCACACCTCAACTGATTCTTCCTCAGGAATGGCTAACTATGGGACCATTTGGCATGCCTCCTCCACGACCTAAATTATACGCTTGTTTCGGTCGGTTACCTCGGTCACAGTGGTAATGGCAGAGTCTCGCTGTAAGTGTTATGCTCTTGAACTGCGAAAAGATGCCAGAATACCAAATATGCAAAGAAATACAAGCCAGAACATAGAACAAAATGAGAAATAACAACATGTATTTTATTATTTAGAGATGAAAGCAATGTTCACTTGCCTCTTGGAGGGGGCAACCTCCAATAGAGAAGGGCTCAATTACAGAATAAGAAATGACGCTCCTCAATGGGGAGTCTCTATCCTTTATATAGGATTCATACATGTAATACCATGGGTCAGTACCATGGTTCTATTAATACCATCTATCTAATACCATGGCCCATTTACAACTAACTGTGGTCCATTTCTTTAAATGTGGCTCAACCACTTACAATTATTAATATGGGCTTTATTGACTCTTTAACTAACGATAACTATGACTCGACCTTATTACATAAATAAGGGGGTTAGGGTTGGACCCTAACATGCCCTCCCCCATAAAAACAACCTTGTCCTCAAGGCTAAAGCTATAGAAATTACTGAATAATAGTGGTTGGTTCCCAGGTTGCATCTTCTGGAGAGGTGTCTTTCCACTTGACGAGGACTTCCTTGATTATGCGTCTGCACAGGTGCCGTTCTCGCGTGTCAAGAACTTGTTCAGGTTGGATCTAGATTGAACCTTCTTCATACAATTCCAGTAGACTGGTTTGAATTTTGCACTTGTTCCCTACCACTTTCGTGAGGAATGAAACATGGAATATGGGATGGATTTTTGCAATGGGTGGCAAGGCTAGCTTGTAGGCTACTTCTCCAATGTGCTGAAGTATTTGATATGGTTCGTAGAATTTTGGAGATAATTTCTGACAACCCTTGTCTTTGAGTGATGTTTCCTTGTATGGTTGCATCCTCAAGAATACCTGATCCCCTTCTTGAAATGTACGCTTTGAATGATGTTGGTCTACCTATTGCTTCATGCGATTCTGAGCTTAATGGAGATTACCTTTGAGGTGGGCAAGCATGGTTGCACGGTTCTGTAGGAGTTGATCCACTGCTTGTACCTTAGAGCATCCAGGGATATAAGAAGTAGGTGAAGGGGGAAGTTGACCATAAACTGCTTCATATGGAGTCATCTTGGTGGCGACATGATAGTTAGTATTATACCACCATTCGGCTCGAGGTAACCACTGTACCAATAGATGTTGCTTTTATGAAGTGAAACACCTGAGGTAGGTCTCTAGACATTGGTTGAATACTTAAGTTTGTCCATCAGTTTGGGGATGATAGGAAGTACTGAGTTGGAGTTGGGTGCCTTGTAGCTTGAGAAGTTCCTACCAAAAGTTACTGGTGAAGATCAGGTCACAATAAGACACAATGGAAGTGGGCTTGCCATGCAATTTGAAGATCTGATCCATGAAATATTGAGCCACCAAAGTGGGTATAAAAGGGTGGGGTAGGGCGCAAAAATGAGCATACTTAGAAAGTTCGTCCACAACCACCATGATGACTAACTTGTTTCCTGACTTCAAAAGACCAATAATGAAATCCATAGAAGCATCTATCCAGATTGAGGCAGGTATGGGCAATGGTTGTAAAGTGCCTGGGGACTTGACTATTTCTCCTTTTTGGCACTAACACACATCGCATTCAACTACAAAAGTAAGAATGTCCTTTTTCATGCCTGTCCAAAAGAAGGAACGACAAGTGAAAGCATAAGTCTTTTGAAAGCCTAAATGGCCTGCAGTTGGAGATGAGTGCAACTCTGCCAAAATGTGCCTTTTGAGGGCGGATGTCGGTGATATCACTACTTTGTCCTTGTAGTGAAGAATCTCATCCTTCCAAGAGTAGCTCATTGTGGAATTTGGATCTGCTTGCAAGTTATTAATGAGTTGGGAGAGCGAAGGATGTGAAAACCATTCCTTGCGAGCGTCTTCAATCCACTCTGGAATGGGAAGAGAGATTGCTAGCAGGGTGCTGTCCTCCTAAAATTGGCATGATAAAGCATCCACTACAACATTTTCACGCCCTTTCTTGTAAATTATCTCATAATCATATCCCAACATTTTGGCTAGCCATTTATTTTGTTGTGGCGAGGATAGGCATTGCTCCAAAAATATTTAAGGCTTTGATGGTCTGCACAGATTTTGAAACACTGCCCCAATAAATATGGTCACCAAGTATCCACTGCATGTAATATGGCCATCATCTCCTTCTCATAGCTAGATTGTCCCAGATGTTTCCCACTTAGTTGTTGGCTAGTGAAGGCCAAGGGTCGACCTTCCTACATTAAGACAACCCCAATACCCGTACCTAAAGCATCACATTCAATCACAAAAGATTTAGTGAAGTCAGGTAGTGCCAATACAGGAGTGGAACACATGGCATATTTGAGAGCTATAAATGCCCGTTTTTCTTCATCATTCCAGAAGAATGAATTTTTCTTGAGAAGGTGAGTGAGGGGTCTAGCAATGTGACCATAATTACAGAAAAATTTGTGATAGTTGCTGGTGAGACCCAAGAATCCTCTCAAACTCCTCAAGGTCTTTGGTTGGGGCCAATCCTGCATTGCTTGGATATTTTTGGGATCCACCCTAGCATCTTCACGCTCCACAATGTGGCCCAAATACTCGATTTCTTTCATGCCAAAAGAGCACTTGGACAATTTAACAAATAATTTATGCTTCCTGAGCAGTTGTAAGAGTAGGTCTACATGTTGAAGATGTTTTTCCAGGTGAGACTATAGATGAGAATGTCATCAAAGAAAACAAGGACAAATTTTTTGAGATATGGTTTGAGAATGCAATTCATAAGGCTCTGAAAAGTGGATGGGGCATTACAAAGACCAAATGGCATGATTAGGAATTCATAATGGCCTTCAGGAGTTTAGAAAGTAGGCATTGGAATGTCTACTTCTTTCATGTGAATTTGGTGATAGCCCAAGTGAAGGTCTAGCTTAGTAAAGAATTGAGCCGCATTTAGTTCACCTAGAAAATAATCAACAACTGAGATGGGGAATTTAGCTTTGACCGTTAGCTTTTTGAGGGCCCTGAAGTCTGGACACATACGCCACTCCCCATCTTTCTTGAGCACCACGACCATAGGTGAATAAGGACTAACACTAGGATGAATGACACTGACTTCCATGAGTTCCTTGATGATTTTTTCAATTTCATTCTGTTGGACGAAAGGGTATCTATATGGGTGCACATTTGGTGGTTGTGCCACTGGGACCGAAGTAATGCTATGATCATGTACCCCTCTCGATGGTGGAAGCTCATGAGGTTTGTCAAAGACCTGCATATGGATGTTTAAGACCTATTGCATCTCAGGATGAATATGAAGAGTAATGGGCTTGAAGGCCTAGATGGCACTAAATTGGACGACAACTCCATGGTGGCCCTTTTTTAACAACTTTTCCATCCAATGTGAGCTAATGATAGGAGTACCTGCTTGGAGTCCACGAAGGGTATGCATGTGGTCATTCTGCTTAAAGCTCATATATAACTCATGGAAATTCATTATGATTGGACCGAGTGTGCGGAGCCATTCAACACCCAAGACAATGTCACACCCACCCATGTTGATGGAAAACATGTGGGTCTTTAGGTGGTAATCTCCCATTTGAAGTTTGATATTTTCATAGTGGTCATCACATTTCATTGCCCCCCCATCAACAATCTGTACCTGGAAATTAGAGAGTGCTCTGACAAAACAACGCACAGCTTCTACTACTCTTTGATGGATAAAGTTATGTGTGTTGCCACTATCAATCAAGGCTACTACATGGCGATGTTTAATAAAACCTCTGATTTTGAGAGTTTGGGGAGAAGAAATGCCTGCCAAAGCATCGAGCGAGATAGTTGGTTCTTCTGGTGTAGCTGGGAGCTCCTTGTCTTGATGGTTGTCCTCATCTTCCTCCTCTGGTCCCTCAAAGGATGGGTCTTCCTCAGATGAACTATGATCAGTAGCATCAATTTGAAAGAATTTGGGTTCCTTGCATTTATGCCCCGAGGAGTATTTGTCATCACAGAAGTAACACAATCCTTGCTTTATTCTTTCCGCCATTTATGCTGGTGACACCTTTTGAACCTTAAGTGTTTGGGTAGTGCTCAGAGCTTGGGTGGGGTGTCCCTTGGCTATGAAATTTGGATGAGGCAACTGGACCGCTAAAGCGCATTCCACTTCGCAAGCCATTATGCAAGCTTCCAACCATGTGGGTGGGTGGTGCATTTAGACATGAGCTTGGATGGTGTCTTTGAGACCACTGATAAAACATTCCAAGTAGAAGTCATATTCCAGACCTCCTGTGTGGAAGTCTAATGCCTCAAAGGTTGTAATCTAGTCATTTACTATCCTTGTTTATCTGAGCCTAGTAAGACAACCCAAAAAATTAGATTCACGTTCAAAGCGGTCACAAAGGGATTTTGAGAACACCTGCCAAATAATTGGCCTTGCATAGCATTTTTGATGCCACTGGCACCATTTCCACCTTTCTCGGTCCAAGTAAATGCCTCCCACATGTAGCTTACTCTCATCATCTCTGATGTGATTCAATGTGAAATATTGATCCATTTGTGATAGCCATATTGCTGGATTAGAGCCATCAAATTTGTACATGTCCAGCTTGGGTGGTCGAGGGTGGGAATGTTGGTGGTTTCCATGGAAGTAAAGAGAATGGCTAGATTCTCCTTCATGGTCTTCATTAAAAGCATATGCCTCCGATTGTAACACCAACTTGCCCTTTGTGAATGTGTCCTACAATGTTTGGATCTGCTTTGATAAGTCCTCCAACCTTTTTTCAGGGGATTCCATCTTCTCATTGGCCATAGCTTGAGCTCTACTTTCTACCATACACAGATCCGGTTCACTTGTCGTCACTGTGAAAAAATTTGGGACCACCTAAAAATTGAAGCTGAAAAGTTTAGCTCGTTGTCCTGATTCTTATGGGCTAAGTCTCTTATAAGCGTCTCCGGAGGGCCTCTGAATATTTTTATTTTTTTTTATTTCTATTTTTTTATTTTTTACTTTGAAAGGAGTTTTACTCCCTGCTTATTAATAATGCAGCACCTAGTTACCAGAAAAGTTAATCTTGCCCGATGTCCTACGAGAATCACCCCAAGGTATAGGAGCCACAAGCCTTCCTACACAAATGGTCAGATCTGTCTGCAAAACCCTCAACTGTAGAGTGTGAGTAGGAATGCGGCAGCGACCGAACCCCCACTGCTAGATCTAAATGGTGGATCTAATTGCTGCGGCGATGCAAAACCCAACCTGCTAGATTTGATTTGGAAAATAAGATGATGGGCGATCTTCAAAGAGACAAGGGAACTATGGTCTCAAGGAATGTCAGGTGCTACAAATCACAATATACATAAGGGTCCAACAATAGTACTCGACCCAATATTTTAGGGCACTAACTAAGGAGGATCAACCGTACCTTTAGTCGTACTACTCGACTACCCTATCATATGCGCGAGTAATCTCCCTGAGTGTTGTTCTCGATGTACTGTAGCAAGACGATGCCTATGGTTTATCTATGGCAAGGTTTCAGGTGAGCCTGGGGGCTTTCAATATACCCAAAGGGTATGTGGAAGACAGTCTGTGTGCTGTTCTGTCTAATGTGCTACTACTCGAAGGGGTACCCATAGGGGTTACAAGGGAGTCCAACAAGCGTGACCACCTCTTGTATTTCCTATGTGCATGCCATCCCAAATCCGCAGGTTTATGCGCTTAATGACAAATCTTGTGGTTTAAAGATGCCGGAACACGTCTTTAGCCAAAAAAAATATTTTTGCTACAAATGGAGATACCATTGGCCCTGGAAAGTGCTCTAATACCACTTGTTATGCTCTTGACCTATGAGAAGATGCCAGAATACCAAATATGCAAAGAAATATAACCCATCACACATAACAAAATGAGAAATAACAACATGTATTTTATTATTCAAAGATGGAAGAAATGTTCAATTACCTCTTCGAGGGGATAGCCTCCAATAGAGCAGGGCTTGATTATAGAATAAGACATGATGCTTCTCAATGGGGAGTCTCTATCCTTTATATAGGATTCATACATGCAATACCATGGGTCAGTACCATGGTTCTATTAATACCATCTATCTAATACCATGGCCCATTTGCAACTAACTGTGGTCCCTTTCTTTAAATGTGAGTCAACCACTTACAATTATTAATATGGGCTTTATTGACTCTTTAACTAACTACAACTATGACTCGAACCTATTACATAAATAAGAGGGTTAGGGTTGGACCCTAATAGTAGGGCCATCTGTTCATGATCAATCCTCTGCTCATTGATCACCTATAGAGCGCGGTGTTCGCGAGTCCTTAGCTCCATGATCACTCCATCTTTCAATAGATGGAGTGCCTTACCAGGGAGCACTGCTAGGTTCAACCCCACTCCTTTGAGGGCACTGACAGTGGCCATGTCATCTTCATTCTTTGTGGTAAGTGCTCCATCCGGCAGCACTATCGCAGTAGAGACCTTCACACATAACATCTCAGCAGCTTCTAAAGTTCCAATAATGAGGCTGTTAGACACTGTGCTAGCCTATGATGTGTGGGTCTATAGCTCCTACAGACCTATCTGGATGGCACCCCAATAGTAGTTATTGTTGCTGCTCGAACTGTTGTAGTGCCTCAACATGACATCCCGCATCGTGTCTCCAATGTCATGCAAATCGCCCTCTGTGAGGGTGATTGGGTCTAGTGATGCCTTAGTGGCCTTCGATTTCTTCCCTGACCTCACTTTCTCTTGTTGCCTTGGATGCTTGATGTGAGCCAACATCTCCTATGGGTTTGAGTTATGCTGCTCTTTTTGCTCGTCCATTTCTTCCTCTGTGTCAGGCGAAGGCGACTTCACGCCTTTGTCAGAGCCACACTTTGTCTCACCTATCTACTTTTCCATCTACTGGGTGACATCGCGGTCTAGCTGGGCCTTGTCAGCGGCCTCCTCCTTCCTCTTCTTGGTCAGCTACACCATATTGAGCTTGGCCTCCTCCTTTTTGTGCTACGCGGCGGACTTGCTCACCCCCACTGCCACGTCTGAGGTCATGCACCACTCCACCAACCAACGATCAAGTACTACATCAATTGCGTCTTCCATTGCTAGGTAAGGCAAGTCATACCATGTTTGTGCAGGGTCCTTCCATGCCCTGATCAACACATGGTGGAAGTCTGCCTAGAACTCCAAGTACCCTTGTAGGTTGGAAAACATAGTAGGCGACAATCACAGTTTGCAATTGATAGCCATGCAAATTTTCATTTTCATCAAGATCTAGAAGATCTTGTTGTCCTTGATGCATTGGGAATCCTTGGTCACCCACAACGAAGTGTACTTCATTGCCTCTGGTAGGTCTGACATGACTGAGGGGAATTGACTGTCTTCTTGTAGCTCCCAGGCTACCAGCACAATAGATAGCAAGAGGCACGCATAGTGGAAGGTATTGTTGAGCTCCTATGCCTCGTGATAATTCGCAAGGAACTCATACAGAGATAGTGTGCCCAATTGAGTTGGACTCCTTCAATGCATTGGGTTGCAAGATTGATGACTGGTGCCAACACTTCATCTGCTCGACAATTCCGCATAACCTTTCCTACCAAAATCTTCATGGCCACCTTGACTACAAGGTCATTGATACTTGAGATGGCATAGCCTCATGGCTTCTTCATGAGCTTGAATTTCTCCTTCATGGCCTCCGCAAGGGCCTGCTCGCCACATTTTCCGCTAAATATCATGGCTGAATTTTCTCCTATGTAGGGCAATCGTGTGATCCTAAGGATAAATCTATTGGTGATAGGTATTGGCTCCTCTAGCCATAGACACACATCGTGAACCAAGCATAACAGCTGCTTGATGACCAATAATATAATGGGGGTGTGATTATAGTGCGACACCCATAGCAAGTTGAGCAAACCTTCCCTGTCCACTTCCTTGAGCCACTTCCATGGTTCCAATGTAGTCATCCCAGTGGTTGCGTCAATAATGTGGTGCATCAGCTATGCAGTGGCCAAATGTGGGAACTTCTCATGGTCAACTAACTCCCAATCTTCCAGTTTTAACAAAGGAACCTGCCCCAAGTGTAGTCCTTGAAAGACAATCTCATCCAGTAGTAGAGGGGTTTGCAAGGGGACCTTGCTCTCATCAATGTCCTTCGGCACATTGCTCTTCCCCTGGCGCAGAGGGATGTACTAAGGAAACTTAATGATATGGTGAGCACTGTGGACTTAAACTTCCTCCACTTCTATCCCCAAGTCCTCATCATCCATCAGGATGTCCTCAATTTCTTCCTCCTCCAGCTCTAGTTTGATGGTTTTTCCCTTTTCTTGTGCGGTGGCCTTGTCCTTCGGTGGGTTTCTTCTTGATGATGCATGCACCATTATTGTAGCCTTCTTGCCCTTTTTATCCTTCACACTCTCCTTGGTTGGGGTCGTTGTCGGTCTAGGCATCCATGGTGATTTCGGAACTACAGCTAATACTTCTGAAACCTCTTGAGTAGCTCACTCTGTCTCCCTAACAACCTCTAGCACAACCCCCTATGTTTCACTGCTTCAGGGTCCATAGCTTTTGTGGGTGTGTTGGCTTTTATGGCCCTAACCCAGGTTCAGAGGTGATTTAGCCAAGAAAATCCTGGAACTATTGGCCCTTTCGACAAAAGTCCGCAGAGTGCAGATTGAAGTCTCACCTGAAGTAGTATGGGAGGTGTTAGAACCAAGTTTCTGCACCCTTGGGGTGTTTGAGGGGATTCTACAGGTCTGTAGCTGGACCTTTCACTATGCGCACTTGCGATCCCTTCGCAACCTGCGGTGCAGCTTTCACGTAGGCCTACCCGGGGCACAACCCATATACTACCCAAGTCTCTTGCTACTTAACTGATTACTTGACTTGTGTGTCTAAGAGTTATGGTTATTAAAACATATTCAACAATCATATCAGTGCGTGTGATACATAACCCAATACAAACATAAAGAAGATAATGCACAACAAATACATAGAAATAGGAATCAACTTCTCTTTTATTAATCTTCAATCTTGCTTACAAACTTGACACCGCTGTGTGCACTCAGCTGCAGGGGTCCACGCACTTAGCTATGGACTCTACTAGGCCTCTGCACACTTAGCTGCAGAGCCTTTTCCTACTACTACGACCCAATACACTTAGAATCCTACCCTAAGTTTGAACCATTCCTTTTCTACTTTCTCTATCATCAACTATCTTTACAACTTAGAGCCTCACTCTATTTATACAATCCCATGGTTCACGGACCATGGGTATGCCGACATGACTTTACATTATATTTCATTACTTTAGGGTGGACAACCCTATGAATTTAACCTCTACTTTGCACTCCATGCCCGCAATTCGTGGAGTCTTACAAAACCTTTGACCAAAACTTGGGCTTTGAGCCCCAGAACCTACTGTGGGGGGATCCCATGCCCAACAGGCCCCGAACACAATCATCGTGAATCATCCTGAGTCACTTTGCTAGTGTAGTGATCTTAGCAGAGAGCCCCTCCAACTATTCTCGTACTGCTCGGAGGTCCGCAATGCACTGTTTTACTGTTTGCTAGACCTGCTGCATGCGCTCTTTTGTTGCTTCCTTGTGAGGTTCTGTTGTCTGTCTTAGCACATGTAGTCCCTGCATCTGTGTGAGCTTGCCCTCAATCTCAGCCGTAATGGTGAAGGCCTCATCAATTCAAGGCTATACGCGTGCTTTGAGAAGGGCCTCTTTCTGTCTTGCAGCATCCACCTGCTCCTTTACTGCCCTCGCCTGTTGGATCTTAGCCAGCCATTGGGTGAGGACAACTATTTGCACCATTCCCTTGATACTATCATACTACTACTGCAGTTTGTGTGCCTCTATTTTCAGGTGTTGTATGTTGGGGTCCTCCTACAAGGATGAGAGGACATAGAATGCTTGGTCCAACATGCTAGTGTAGTCCTGCACCACCCTTCCAATTTCTACCAATCTTGTCTGAATCGCACTAACACACTGTTCTTTGACTTTCAAAGGCATGGAAGGCTGCGCCTTCATCTACAACTCGGCAATCTGGAGGTTTAGCTCCAGTAGCTCTCATGTTGTTTCCTCACACATGCTTCGGACTCCACTTGCCAGATAGTGGATCCGAATCTTGGTTGGTAGGTTTGTGACGATGGATAATTATGGAACACGCTGGCATGCTTCTTCCACTGTTTGTGCAATCTGTCAATTCTGTGACACTAGGTCATAATGCTGCAAGCTGAGCTGTTTGATGTTTATCTTTTGCTCACTCAATACCTGGATCGTGTAGCCTTCCATGCATGTAGCTCTATGTTATGCCATCCTAAAACTGGTACAATGTGTCCTGCGAAAGCGCAGCCAAATTTAGGACAAGTGCCTTGATCCTGCCTACCACGGCTTTATCCTCCTCGCCCTCCGCTATTAGCACTCCTTTCAGTAGCACTATGGTTTTGGCTATTTTTGTGAGCAGAAGTTGCTCTACCGCTGATGTACTTGCGGCGCCGTAGGTGACTACTATTCCTTCTTGTGAGGCTCACACCTGAAGTTCCTGTAGCTGCACCCTTAGGGCCCCCAACACATTCTATTGCTCCATCATAGCTTCCTAGAGAGCTTTCCAGCTGACCTTTCAAACTATGTCATTGATGTCATAGAGGTCACCCTCTATCAATGTAATTGGCTAGATGTCTAGTTTGGAAGCCTTGGCCTTCTTTCATGGGCCTGATCTTTTCATAACGCGTGGCTGTTTAAGCTATGTAGATGTTGTGCTCGGGTTCGCGCCTTATGATGTGTCCTCTGGTCCTTGTCCTATCGATAAGTTTGAGCCCTCTTCCCCCGACATCATGGTGGCCCCTATTGCATGTGCTACTACTACTTTGTTGGCAGCCTTGGCCTACTCTGCAGTTGCCTTCATTGCCTCATGGACAGCTCTTACTTTTGTGGCCAACTATTCATTATGCTTCTGTTGGGCCAACTGGTTGATACGTACCTTGGTGGCATCCTTCTGCTTTTGAGTCGTTGTTCTATCCTGCTTTGCCAAGTTCAGGGCACACCACTCAGGAGGGCATGATTTGAGCATGGAGAAGATGGCATCATCAATTGCGATGAAAGGAAGTTTGGTCTCGTTCTGCGTCGGATCCTTACGTGCCTTGATATACAAATTGTGCATATATGCCTTGAAGTATACAAAGCTCTACAAACTGTTGTACAATGTGGGGGATAGGCGTAGCCTCCTATTAATCCACATCTAGATGCTCACCCCCATGAGCACCCAAAAGATCTTAGTTTCACGGATCCACGTGGCATCCTTCGTAGGCCAAAGTGACACATATTTTGTAGCCTCTAGCTAGTCTTGTTCAATATGAGGGAATTGACTTTCCTGAGGCAGTTCCCTTGTCACCAATAAAATAGAAAATAGAAACCACATGTAGTGAAAGGTCTTGTCATGCTTATGAGCTTCCTTACAGTTGGTTAGGAATTCTTCGTAGAGGAATTCAGTCTAGTTGAATTGGACCCCCTCCCCACATTGTTCTGCGAGTGCAACGACCAGCCCTGGTACCTCGTCTCCACAGCATTTTCTCATCACCTTCCCGACCAGCAGTTGGGTGGCTACACACACCCCTTTATCTTTAATGCTACTAATTGCATAGCCCCTCTTCTTCTTTTCCAATTTGTAGTTCTTCTTCATGGTCTTTGCGAGTGCCAAATCTCTGCTTTTCCTAGCTATCTCTACTGGGTCCTTTCCCTTATAGGGAAGCTGGGAAATCCTATGGATAAGCTCTGCCGTGATGGGAATAGACTCCTCCAGCCATAAGTACCCATCATGCACTAGGCAAAGTAGTTGCTTGATGACAAAGTTCGTGATAGGTGCGTGGTGAAAGTGTGGAATCCATAGCAGGTGGAGTTGTCCAGCCTTCCCCACATTGCGCAGCCATTTCTGCAGCTCTAGCACTGTAACTAACCCCTCCTTGCTCTGTTTCATGAGGTTCTCAGTCTCTAAATGTGGGAACTTCTCACTATCAGTGAGGTCCCAATATTCAAATTTTATTCTGGGCATGGGGCCTAGGGCCAAGCCTTCAAACAAAATTCCATCTGGGAGGAGCGGGGTTTGGAGTGTACTCTTAGCGGCATCCAAATCCTTAGGTACCTTAGCTTTCCCTTTCTATGGAGGAATGTATTCGGGTAGTTTTGCTACAGTGCGCACTGGCTGGATGTCTTCTTCCATTTCTTCATCCACCTCTATCTCATCTACGAGAGCCTGGAGGTCCTCCTCCTCATCATCTGTCTCAATGTTGACAGCGTTGCCCTTTTCTTCCATGGAAGGTTTACCAAACTGCAGATTTCGCGGGGACATGCAGACTGGTCCCGCTGCCTGTTTATCCTTCTTGGGCCTCGGTGTCCGAGTTGATTTCAAAATTTTTGGCGCATCGACCACTTGCACCGTAGGGATTTGCACAACTTCCTCAATGATACTCTCTACAAAACCCACACCTCTCCTAGTAGTTGTCATCTTGTTCAAACTATCTGTGGTTGTTCGTGAACTTGGAGGCTCAAATACTGATTGGCGCTCAACACTCTATGCTCTTCGTAATAGCTCAAACATCAACTGAACAAGTGTTGTCTAGTGGCTAACCTTGGGAGTTTTTTAGCATATTTTGAATTTGAATTTGAACGTTCCCCCCACTTCTGAGTCATTAATGCATTCTTGGTGGCAGATTGTCCCAAATCTAGCTCTTAATTCGTGTCTTAATTACCTACCACTTGCTCCCTTTTGCCTTAAATGGGACATCTCGTCATGAATAGTGACACCAATGGTTACTTCCCAATTTACTCATGCGGCAACACAGCCTCACATGCGTGGGCTCGAACTTTGTCCCATGCTGATTCTGCGCACAACTCCTTTATCACATAGTTCCCAAACAGACACTTTTAGAGTCCTGCACTCTCTTTCAACTGTCTAGAGTGCTGAGACTATGCTCCCTACGGATAGTCAGGTGGTCACACCATCTATGCGAGACTTCAATTTGCCTTCCAGTATAGTATGTGGAAAATCCTCAATTTCCCTCGTGACAGCTGGCGCCGTGTGTTCTACCTTATGTGGTGCGCTCCCCTTGCTACTGCATTTTGTTAGGTGTGGTCTTAGCCATGGTAGCAGAGTCATAAATTCTTGGCGACAATATTCTAATGCAATGGTATGACCATTCGTATCTTGCCTTGTCATCCTTGGTTTATCGACGAGACATACTTGCATGACCTTATTTTCCAATCTTTTGATCTCAACATCCTTCAACATGCTTTTCTTCCTCAATCTTACCCAATCTTCCTTGAGTCTATGAAGTCCAAGGTTCCCTCGTCGAATGGCTTCCTGAATCCTTATATGGTCGTCCTCGCGTAGCTATGTGATTCCTTTGTCTTGGTCTTCGCACACTATCATAACTGCAGGAGCTATTACGTGTGGATTCCTTTTAGTATTCCCTTCAACAATTTTAGTTTATACTTCGTTTCACACCTTTAGAATCATCTCCGTGCTCAGGTTTTTGCACATGGTCCTATAGGCCCATCGAACCGCTGGCACGTGCAGGTTCCAATCAGCTCGTCTTGCCTCATGAACCTTGTTTAATACTCTGTGCATTGTATGGAATGCCTTGACGTGGAGAATTGGTAGCGTGCATCACCTTTCCTGCTACTGTGGTTTGTTCCGATTCTCTAGGTTGGGGGTGGTTTGTGCTTGTGCGGACTGTACAAGATATGTATGTAGCCATCGAGAAAGGTGGGTGCATAAGTTGCTCCACCCCTGCTGATTGGATTTTGTTCGAAGATGGGGTTTTCCAAAATGTAGGTGCATCATCCTTCTGCATCCGTGCCAGTCTTCAAAAGTTCTTTGATGCGTACTCCACCATCGTGCGGGTGTTGTGCGCAGTGCCCACTTTAGTGCATCGAACTGCTTCTGTTCTAGTATTACACTTTCAAATTTTCTTAGAAATTCATCCACCACTGACAATCCATCATATGTTGGCAGCTCCCTTACCTTTGTTGTTACACAATGCAATGACCTGATCATCATATTTCAGTTCAGTGTTGTTACTTCGTGTTGCCAGTTCTGCCATCGCTCTATCTCTTCGTCTAAATTCAAAGTGCAGGAGATTTCGCATTCCCATGAAATCCTTCCATCTGCAGTCGAATTCACCCAATCCTCTCCTTGTGCGGTTATCATGTAGATACAGTTGAGATTGTCATGACTATCATCATTACACACTGGTTTGGTGTATCGCGTTCCTTTGGCTGGGTCTAGCGATACTACTATGTGTAATGACTTTTTCTCAAAGATCATTTTGCGCTTCATTAGATTTATGACCCCATTCATATCAGTAGCCTATTCTATTCCTAGTAGCATGGGATAGGTATTGTTGTCATCAACAATCTCTATCACTTCAAAATCTACCTGCGCACTCACACCTTCAATATTCACTGTCATCCCTTGCAATCTTCCCATGGGAAAAATATTCTATTGGTTGACCATTCGTAACTAAATAGGGGACCATTGTAACACAAGTCTGCCCATGTGTTCCCATGTTTTCTTTGGTAGTAAATTCATGTCCGAACCCAGATCCATCATTACTTGATCCATTTCATACTCGCCTATTTGCGCAGTCAACCTCATCTCCCTTCCTATGCACAATGCATGCTTTCCAAGTTTTCAGACCATGCGCGGTTCTCTAGACCATGTGCACCTAGTGATAAGTTCTTGTAGCCCTCTGATTGCCTTTTTGTCATGCAATAGTTTCATGCATGTCTCCAGAAAGGTAGTAAGCATTGAATAATCCATCCCTGGTTCTGGTTGATCCTTACTACCTAAAGTGGAGGCCTTCGTGAAGCTCTTCTCAGCTTCCATGAATGTCTCCTTCACGTGTTCTAAGTCAAACTTAGGTTCCTTTGTAGGATATTTGCGAACCCACGTGCTATCTTCTGGTTGCTTCCCTTTATCATCTTCCATGTCCATACCACTCCTAAGCATCATGTTTACATTTGGGTCTTCTTCGTGCGGTTCAGACCTCATCATTTGTAAATTCTGGGTCAGAGGGGGTTGGAGTACCCGCTTTTCGCACATCTTCACTATCAGTGAAGGGAAATCTTCTACCTCATGATCAAACTGATTATAGTACCAACATGATATCCTAGTCAGGTTCGTATAATCATGGGAATAATGCCCTTTCCCTCCTCAATTGTAACAAATTATCTGTCTGCGACCCCTTCCTGGTCCCATTCCACCTCGACCCCGACCGCGCCCCTAAAACCCAGCGCTCGCCATCCCTACATTTGGGTTGATGGATCATGTTTCAATATGTACTTTGTAGGTAGGAGTCTGATCCATCATTAGTTCATAACTTTGGCAGGTGCGTTCGTCATGGCCTACCGACCTGCAGAAATTACAAAACAACTACTGGGACGTCTACGTATACTTTTGCAACATATGACAATTATCTGTGGTATGTTTTCCTCCTATTAGTAGATCATGCAACATAATGTAGACACCGCACTCGGCCCTGCCTGTGACTTTGTCTTAATGGCATTGGCCCTCCCCCTACCAAGTAGTTCGCGAACACTGGACAATGGTCCCTGTCGTGCTCCTAGCCTTTCATTTTATGCACCATACTTCCTCGCACACCTTCGGCCAATTTGTCCTGTCCTGTTTCAAACTTTGCATCACTAGACATAGATTCTATAATTGTGCATGGATTTTTTGGACTCCCAACTAGGGTCTTGTATAGGGTTCTCATGCAATTTTATTTCCATCTCCAAAGCTTCAACCTGGGTGGAAATTTTTCGTTGTGACAACGCTGTCCTTAAGTGTGGTGCAAGTGAGGCCACAAACCATGCACAATCCTATGCATATGTTAACATCATATTGGCTTCACAGATCATACTCTTCAACCTTTGGTCTAGATCCCAGGGGGTCTTTCCCACGAGCATCACCATCTCCTTAAGCCCAATGATTGATTATGTCTCTAATTTTGGCCTGCTAAATTCCCTGTTCAACGTGGTCTAGATCTCTGTAATTCCTGTGTTCGGGTGGTCATTAGAATGCTTGATATACCATGTTAATGAACAATCCTGCAGTGTGCTCACCAACATAACCTTTTTAATATTATCATCCAAGATGCCATGTGCTTCCCATACTTCTCTAACCACGAACCGAAATTGGTTCGGATCTTCATTTCCTACCCCTCTGGACACCGGCAGTTTGATCGCACTTGCTATACTGATCTATGGTGGTGGCAGAGGTGGAGTTGGTGGAGATGGAGGTGAGGGGGGTTAAAAGGGTGGCAGTGTGGGTGGGGGGTGGTAAACATGGAATTATCTGTCTTATCAAATTGGCCGTGGCTCTCGAAGAAACTTTCACAAGCTCCTCCTCGCTTTCCCATGAGGGTGAAATTAAGGGATTGTTTTCCAACACCTCACTACTTCTGCTTCTATAGATCTTTTCACTTCATGTAGTCCCAAACATTAATTTATTCGCATAACCCTCTTTTCATAGAATAACATCTTAATCCAAGTGTTCAAAGATTTAATATACTTACCTCGTAGTCCCTTGAGAAAAAATTGCTTTGCCTCACTGTAGCTAACGGTCATGTATACCGCGAACTCAAAGATAAATCCTCCTATTATTTGGTCAAGCTAGTGGTCCACATTTAGTGCTATCTTATCTTCTGAGGCTTCTAGTCTGCACACTAGTTTTGGAGTCCATAGTATTGGTTCATCGAGCCTACACCTTCCCTGGCTGTCTGCTAACTTCACAGTCCATTCATACAGCTCAGACGAAAAAGGCGCAAAGAAAATTTCATGGATTTTAGTGTACAAGTAGTGGTCCAACCACTGTTCCTTAGATACTCACGGATTTTTGTTTTCCTGCACTGCAAACTCATGAATATTCTTGTCCAACCACTCTTAAATTTCTTTCTTTGTAGTATTCCAGTGGCATGACATCAGACATCCTTTATGTAGATACCGGTCCAGACAACGGAACCATTTGTTGGCTTGTATGGGCCTAACTCAAGTTCAGAGGTGATTTAGCCAAGCAAATCTCGGTACTACTAGCCCTTTCGGCAACAGTCCATGGAGTGCAGACTGACGTCTCACCCGAAGTAGTATGGGAAGGTGCTAGAACTAGGTTTCCGCACCCTTGGGATGCCTAAGGGGCTTCTGGAGGTCCACGGCCAGACCTGTTGCTATGTGCACTTGCGATCCCTTCTCAACTTGCAATGCGGCTTCTGCGTAGCCCTACCTGGGGTGTGACCCGTATACTACCCAAGTCTCTTACTAATTAACCAATTACTTAACATGTGTGTGTAAGAGTTATGGTTACTACAGAATATTCAACAATCATATTAGTGCACACGATAAATAACCCAATACAAACATAAAGAAGATAATGAACAACAAATACACAGAAATAGGAATCAATTTATCTTTTATTAATCTTCAATCTTGCTTACAAACTCGACACTGCCCTATGCACTCAGTTGCAGGGGTTCGTGCACTCAACTACGGATTCTACTAGGCCTCTGTGCACTCAGCTGCAAAGCCTCTTCCTACTACTACGACCCAATGCACTTAGAATCCTACTCTAAGTTCGAACCATTCCTTTGCTACTTTCTCTATCATCAACTAACTTTACAACTTAGAGCCTCACTCTATTTATACAATCCCATGGTCCACAGACCATGGGTAGGCCGACATGACTTTACATTACATTCCATTACTTTAGGGTGGACATCCCTATGACTTTAACCTCTACTTCTTGCTTTACACCTGCAATTCACAGAGTCTTACAAAACTTTTGACCAAAACTTGGGCTTTGAGCCCCAAAACCTATTGTGGGGGAATTCCATGCCCAACAGGGTGTCGACATGACACTATTCAACAATTCTTGTGTCTCATTTGGTAATTAATCAAACAATGAACTTGCTATCAAAGCTTCAAATGATTAACGGTTCATGTGCGCCTGAGAGCTCAACAACTCAATTCTCAAAATGCCAAGTGTTTTTCGCTAGGCCGCCACCTGTAATTTATAGGACATTTTGAATTCAAATCCGACCGTTCCCCCCAAAATTTGGGTCATTAATTCCAGATTGGCAGTATATTTCCAAGGATCTTACGCACAAAGTTCGTCTTAAATGTTGGTTGCCTGCTCCATTTGGCTGCATTTCTACTTTCAATTCATGAATAGTGACTTTACTGGTCACTTTTTGACTGATCTGTGCAATTTCTCTCTGGGTAGCGCAGCTCCCTTCGTGCTGTCGTGAACCCTATGACATTTCCTTGTCCCACACAATCCTCCAATCATGTAATTCCCCAACATAGGTAGTGTAGTTTATAGTCCCACACCTCCTTTCAGCTACCTGGAGTGCTAAGACTATGCTACCTTGATATAGTCACTTTGCCAAATCACTAGTGTATGGCTTCAATCGATTGCCATTCACCTTTCCTGGGAAGGGATTTCCATTCAATTTAACCAACTAAACTGCTCCACCATCAGTAATCTCCTTAATGACATAGGGCCCTAACTAGTGCATTCTAAATTTCCCTGGAAATTTATCAAACTTACTATCATATAACAAAATCAGATCATTAACCTTAAAGGTGCACAACTTAATGTGTCGATCATGCCATGATTTCTTGCGCTACTTTTGGACTTGTTGGTGAAATTCAACTACAAATCTCTTTTCCTCAAGCTCAGCCAGCTGTGAAAGCCTCTCTTCCTAGGCTCTGCAATCCGTCATACCTATGAGTGCTATTATGCATAGACTAGGCACAATGTATTCCATGGGAATCACTGCTTCGACACCATACACAAGCCTAAAGGGTGTCTGTCCAGTCAAATTTTTGCATGTCGTCCGATAGGCCCATAGTACTATGGGTATGCATAGGTCTCAATCACTTTGATGAGCATTTAAAACCTTGGTCAGCGTGTTCTCTAGCACCTTATTGAATGCTTCCACCATCCCATTAGCCAGTGGGCGATAAGGCGTGTTTTTCTAGTGATATACCAGGATTTCCTCTGTTAGTGCGCTGATTATTTCATTCAGAAAATGCATACCACGATCACTCATCAAAATATTTGGACACCCAAATCACATTAGTACATGCTCAAAGAGAAACTTCATAGTAGTCACACTTGTGTAGTCCTTCATAGGTTATGCCTCCACCCACCAAGTCAAATACTCAGTCGCAGTCATAATGTACCATGCTCCCATCTTCTTCCCTTCGGTTGAACAGGTCCCACAAAATCTATCGCCCATTTCTCGAAAGGTTTCAATGTCACCTGTGGGTTCAGAGGTAGCTCATCTCTCCATGATGTCTTACCAATCCTTTGACACACATCACATGCCTTGCAGTAAGCTTCCAAATCCTGATGAAGGGTTGGTCGCCACAACCCTGCACGTAGAATCTTCTATGCAGTTTCTCTTGCTGCATAATGGCCTCCCACAGAGCCACCATGACCATCCACGAGGATAATTCTCCTTTCAAACTCTGGTACATATTGTCGTAATACTTCATTAGACCCCATTTTGTACATATGTCTGATAATGAAAGAAAAGTCTCCCGCGCATACCACTAACTCCTTCTGCTGGATGGTGTAGCCTTCCAAGGTAGTTCCCGATGTTAGGAAGTGTATGATGTCTTCAAAGTGACCATCCAAGATGCATGTTGGCTTGTATGGGCCTAACCCAGGTTTAGAGGTGATTTAGCCAAGCAAATCCCGGTACTACTGGCCCTTTCTGTAACAGTCCGCAAAGCGCGGACTGAGGTCTCACCCGAAGTAGTATGGGAGGGTTATAGAAATAGGTTTCCGTACCCTTGGGATGCCTGAGGGGCTTCTGGAGGTCCACGACCGGACTTATCGCTACGTGCACTTGTGATCCCTTCGTAACCTGCGGTGCGACTTTCGTGCAGCCCTACCTGGGGCGCAACCTGTATACTACCCAAATCTCTTGCTACTTAACCGATTACTTAACGTGTGTGTGTAAGAGTTATGGTTATTACAGCATATTCAACAATAATATTAGTGCGCACGATACATAACACAATACAAACATAAAGAAGATAATGCATAGGAAATACATAGAAATAGGAATCAACTTCTCTTTTATTAATCTTCAATATTGCTTACAAACTCGAAACTGCCCTGCGCACTCAGCTGCAAGGGTCCACGCACTCAGCTGCGGACTCTACTAGGCCTCTGTACACTCAACTGCAGAGCCTCTTCCTACTACTATGACCCAATACACTTAGAATCCTACTCTAAGTTCGAACCATTCGTTTGCTATATTCTCTATCATCGACTATCTTTACAACTTAGAGCCTCGCTCTATTTATACAATCCGACATGACTTTACATTACATTACATTACTTTAGGGTGGAAAACCCTATGAATTTAACCTCTAATTTGCACACTGCACCCACAATTCATGGAGTCTTACAAAACCTTTGACCAAAACTTGGGCTTTGAGCCCCAAAACTTGTGGGGGGATTCCATGCCCAACAACGCACACTGCAAATAGTTGCACGTTAGGCAATCCCTCCTCCAAATTAGTGGGCTCTTTTCCTGTTTCGATGCAAGACATATGGTCTGGTCCCACGTTCAGTCATCCAGGCTTCACAATAACTTAAAAATCATTCCCTTGGAATAATAACAACCACATACAGATTCTCCCCCCCAACATAGGCTTATTGACCAGGTATTTCAATGTGAAATGATCTGTATACATCTTAAAATGCCCACCCAAAAAATAGTGTCTAAACTCCTGGAGTGCGTATACCATGGCTAACCCTTCACACTCGGTGGTGGAATAGTTCTTCTCAGCCTTGTATAACCTCGTACTTGCGAATGGTATAGGAAGGTCCAATTCTCCTCAGCTAACCTGTGTTAGTACTTCTCCCAGTGCTATACATGATGTGTCTACATGTACATGAAACTCCTTCTTCCAATCTGGGAAGACTAAAATAGGTGCGGCGACCATTTTTTCTTTCAATGCATCCAAGATTTTCTTACAATCCTCGTTCTAACATAATGTGGCATCCTTTTTCAACAACTTCTCCATAAGCATGGTAATCTAGGCATAGCCCTTAATAAACTTCCTGTAATACCCATATATCTTAAGGTTGCGCGTAGCTATTTCACACTCCTCAGCACCTCCAAGTTAAGTATCACTGCAATCTTCGTGGGATCTACCATCAGTCCCTGTCTACAAACCACATGACCTAGTAGGGTCCCAAAAGAACACAAAACATGCATTTATTCAAATTGAGCACAATATGGTACCTTCGACAAGTATCTAGCATTAGGGGCAAACTTGCCACATGGTGTTTTACCAACCCAAACACAGTCCAGTTATCAAAGTACACCTCTAGAAACTTATGAATGAATTCTTTGAATGAGCAATGACTACGTCCGAAAAAATCACAACGATATTCTTCAATCTGAAAGGCATTACTATGATGTATGATAGTTCCCTCTGTAGACAGAGGCAACCCCTTTATCCCTAGAGTGGGTCTAGTCACAACAAAGACAATATCAAAGAAAATTCCCTTAGATAGTTGATGTCATGAAGGCCTACCTTCAAATCCTTATTTGATGAAGTTCTCGTTGTGTTGCTCTAGGTCTCGTTCTAATCACTTTTGTACCTAAAAACAACATACAGAGAATAGCAACGAACATAATAGAATACGAGAAAACCGATTTACTTAAAGGGTTAAGGAACTTCAAGTTATCAATATGCAATTTGACATAAGATATAGGAAATAAACTGTTGATTTGTATTAATATGAACTGAAGTAAAACTTACAACCATGCCTTGACGTTGTAGGTCTCTTTGAAGGGTCCTGTCAGCATGTCTCCGCAAGCATTCACTCATGAAGTGTCTCTCAAGAGGATGAATAACTTTCTCTCCTACCCAAAAGGAAAAATTATGGGACTAGAACACACATACAATCAAGCTAAATCCACTCAAAACTATCCTAGGCTAAGTTACATAAGAGGCTACTTCCAAACTCTAAAAGCTACTCTCTCTAACTTCAACTTCCACTTGCAACTTCACTTGAACTAGAAGATCTCAGCCATGAAGGGGATATTTATAAGAATAGGAGCTTCCATAACAGATGGGAGAAAGAGCTTATCCCTTTGGGAGGTTGCATAAAGGGAAGAACAACCATCCCAAAGGAGGGAGCCAAGCTCATCTGATCCAACAACCAACCCTAGGATTGTTCATCAACAATTTGTTAAAACAAACTCACCAAAAATAGCTCGTCATGAGTGAAACACAGGGACAGAGTGATGACGTCACTAGGCTTAGTTCAATCTTGACCATCTTTGCGGGTGGAATAACTGATGACCCGTGACGACCCAAAAACAAAGGTTAAAAAGGGTCTGCTCTAAGAGTAATGAATTGAGGTATTCTTCCTGAGATGACAAGGAAGACACTGACACATATTTTGCAACATGACACAAAGAAGATGTCAATAACAGAGACTGACAATTTCTGGAATCAGGGAATGCGGGGTCGGTGACAAAATAATGTGTAACAGATGCCCCCTAAAGCATGAAGGCTGAGAGAGTGGGAGGGGTGAAATGCTTTACGAATCCACAACTGAAATAGAACACCATCGCAGAGAACTTGTAAATGCAAGTACAACTAATATCTTTGATACATGAGTACATAGTGAAAGGAAATACATGTGCATTAGGCATGGGCACAACCATCCAGAAGATAAACATAAATGATTTGTGGTATGGATACAGCCATCCAATTAGAAGGACCATATAAAAGACCTAGTTATGGTGCAACAATCCAATCAAAAGATTCATGTATACAATCATGAACCAATCCACGCAACCTAGACTTGTATAATATGAGCCTAGGGTCTTGAATCCCAACCCAATCAAGGTACAAATTCTAATAGATGTGAATAGATGTGTTGAAGTTGACCATACTAGAAAATCGCTTGATTATCAGTCAATGATGTAAATAGTTAACAAGCGCGAGATAGACCTCTCGTAATGTCAATGGTTCTCAAGGTACTGTTAGTACAATCCACTAAGTGTGAAGAATGATTTGAAGTTGAACATTTGTGAAATCATCTAATCAAGGGCCAATAATGAAAGCCCGTCATCGAATGAGAAGAACTTTCCATTAAGGCATGCAAGCTCCAAGATACCAAAAAGGAGTCTCTAGATCAACTTCCCGGATAATGAACTAAAGTCGATAGGAAGCGATTGCTTGAAGGAGGGCCATAATGTTTTCCACGTCATCAACACAAGACAAAGGAACAAGATGAATGTGGATGAGACAAAGAATCTGAGGAAGGTGTGTAAAGATTCAAACTGCAAAAAGATTAAGCTCTTGAACATATCAGTGATACAACTCCAGAGTTTGGAAGCATTTTGGTACCAAGGGATCAAAGTTCACGATGATGTAGCAAGGATCAAATGGAATGAGGCATAATGGATAACCCAAAACTTGGAAGGCCAACGATAAAGTGAGGATATCCCAACCCGACATGAAGCAGAAAGAGTGTCGATGTTCAAGAGCGACAAGCTACCGTAATAATTAATAGAACCAATGGAACACTTCCAAACTTTCCCCCACCATTTCTAGCGAGTACCCAAATTATTTTTGAAACACAAGCTTGAAGGGGATAGAATATGCTTGTAATATAAGTTTTTCCTTCAAAAATGTCTGACCTAGTAAATTTTAATGAGCCCTAGGAAGGAGAAGCTCAGCCTTGTCATGATGACAAGTCCAATGTCATTAGGGTTTAACGAGTCCAACATAGGTAAAACTCGGAGTCTTTTTCATATTTAGAGAGTTTGAAAAAGACACTGAAAAGAAAACTCCAAAGATCCCTTTCCGTAAATTTGTCCCTCGAATCCAAAAAGGTATAAAACAATACCCAAGGGAACCTATTCACCATGATAGATCAATGTATACCTTTTTCGTAAATAATCTATTAGAGTCTGTAAAAGGGGCAACCTTATACTGGGTAGATGATGCTTCACAGTGTTTAATGAGTTCAAAGCGACAAGAGCTTGGAAATCTTTTCATGTTTCGAGAGTTGGAAAAGAGCTAAAATATGACTCCAAAAGTGACTTTTTCGTGTTTTTACCGAGTCTGAAAAAGTATAAAATACAACTCGTAAATCATCATCACCAGAGTATTTGGAACCTGTCGTTGCACAAAAAAAACAAGTGTAAGATCTGTTTTTAACATAAATACGCATTAAATATTCAAAATAGACCTAAAACCCTAATTTTCCTAAAAGATTTTATAAAAGGGCCAATTGGTAAAAACAATTTACTTTTCACTTTTACCCTGGAGTGAAGAAATTTCACCCTTATGCACTTGCGATTTTCGGAGACTGATTGGAGGAGATTCAAGAGCTCATTTGCAAATCTTTTTGTTCCAGGTAGGTACCGCATCTTTGTCCTAAATTTTTAGATAAAATGTATCTTGTTTTTTATGATTTTAGCCGTGATTTAGGAGAAGTTTTGGATGGAAATGTTTGCAGTGCCCGTCGAAAGTTCCTAGCTCGAGACTGTGAAGAGCCAAAATTTTCAATGGTGGGAAAATACGCTCATTGTGACTGTACACCAAATGGTCGCGAAGAGCTCAACTTTTGTGAACTGCAGATTTCGGCTTGTCGCACCTGTTTTAGAAACAAGTGCGACAAGCATCAATAACAAAAATTATTCATGGTTTATGCAAATTCAAGGGGTTTTAAACACAATCATGGCATTTACAATTAAATGTTTGTGTTTTTGCAAGGAGAAATCATGATAATCAAGTGGAAAGAGCGAGAACATAGCAACGATGATGAGCTAGCCTTAGGAGACCCAAATTTATTAGATGTGCTAAGGAATTACGGGATCCTAAAGTTCTTCATGGTGCCATGCCTAAGAGTACAGCCTGATCTACTCCAATACCTCGTTGGAGTGTGGGATCCAAATGAAGGGAGATTCAACATCTGAGGACAGGAACTAGAGATCGATGCCACTACTATCTACTTCCTAACTAGACTATCATAGAGAGGGGAAAGAACCTGAATGATAGGGACTCACATCATGGGAGAGACCATGGACATGCTCATTGTAAGAATGTGTCCTAAGGCTCAAAAATCAAACAGAGGCAAGCTAAAGATCACAATAGGAGCTGACCTATCACTATGAGTCCTCCTATCCACGATTACTAGGGTAGCTGGATCATAGGCCCCACATGAGGCCACCAAGACCCAACTTCAGCTGGCAGCAGACTACTTAAACCCCACCATATTCAATTGGGAAAAGGTGGTATCAGATAACCTAAAAAGGAAACTAACAAAATGTCGATGAGGTGATACCAAATAGTTTGGGTATGGTTCGATACATATACCATTCATCCTAGAACAACTTCCTATCTTTCAAAGATAGGAAGTGGTCATGGCTAGGCCACTACCACAAGAGCCACAAATCACTCGCTGGGCTATGCTGATGCCTCAAGGAGGCGGAGGTCAACATATGTCGTGGAGACCAGAGTTCTTTGAGTGGTTAGATCGCCAAATCGTTGTGGTAGAGGATTGGACATATGCCGAGACTAACTTTAGAGGTGATCCAGACCTATTACTCCCGCCTGGGGAACACTGGGATGATAGACATAACAAACACATTTTTTTATTTTTAAAGAGTTTTGTAATTTTTTGTTTTTTTATATATGTCCTGATCGTTACTTTTCAACCTTGCAGATGTTGGACCTAAAAGACCTGCAGGCATGTCTCCCATCACTCGGAGAGTCAAGAGGGAGATCAAGATGCCCCCTCCTGGAGGAGACATGGAGGATGAGATCGTCCGTGATCTAGAGTGCTTGACAAAGGGGATACCAGATTATGCAAGATTCGATGATGTCCCTCAACAGTACTAGCGACACATAATAGGGTTGTCAAACAGGATCCACCGACTGCTGAGACGTGTTGTCCGAGCAGTGGTGTGCTATAGAGAGCATCATGCAGATTAGACCCCTAGTTTTATTTTCTGCAATTTTGAGAGACATGTCGTCTCATGATTTAATCTGAACACATATTTTTTGGGCACTATGACATGCAACACATGATATATATACATACCTATGTTCTGCTTTATCAATTTATTATGTCTTAATGTTTACTTTTACAAATTTCGCAAATGTCGATCTAAAACATGATTTGCCAATGCATCTATTAATGTGTTTAGTATTCTAGGAATATGTTGATATGTAATGTGATAAAAATTCCTTTCCAGTAAACGAACATGTAAATACAACCTTAAAATCTGAGGGTTTCTGACGGAATAACGCCTATTGTGCTAAAGAACAAGAAGCTGTGAATCTAGATTTACGATCAAGGTGCGAATATTGAGGGCAAGAACCTCGGTCAATAGCTCAATAACTGCACTATATTCAGTGAAATTATTCATAGTACATCCTAGACAAACACCTTGAAGATATACCAAATCACCGTGAGGATCATAGATAACCCATGCCACGGAGGAAAGATTCTGAGTACTGTGACAGGCACCATCAACAAAACTGACATAAGGTGTGACAAACATCTGCATAAGAAGCAAAAGGACACAATAAGAGAAAAAGGCTTACACACCAAGCCAAACATGTCAAAATATGAAAACACACTTATGTATGCAAAAATGCATGAAAGACTCATGCATAATACTTCTTGAGATAAATCCCATTTCAGGGCTTATCTAAAGGATTGCCTTCATAATCAATCAGCTCATAGGCACCTTTTTGCAAAACACATTTTACAATGTAGGGCCTATGCCACAAAGGTTCAAATTTTCCTGCCCCCAACTTATCATGAGCTTGATCATACAACAGGACTAAATCCCCTTCAATGCAAGAATGTGGGTTGACCATCTGATTGAAGTGAGCTTTCAATTGCTTTTTTTGTGCCTCAATGACCAATGAAGCAAATCGACGAGTCTCATCAAACCATTCAAAATAAAGAAGACGTTCCTCCACTGGAGTGGTATTCGACAGTAATTCGACAACTAATTTAAGAGAAGGAATTTCAAATTCAATCGGAAGGGTAGCTTCCAGACCATAAATAAGCTAAAATGGTGTAAATCTAGTAGCATCCTTATCTGAGGTTTGGTAGGCTCATAGAGCTGAAAATGACATCAAATGCCAATTGGACTTATGCATTCCAATGGTACGTTGAAGCATGGTAACCAAAACTTTGTTCACCACTTCAACTTGGCCATTGGACTGGGGGTAATATGGCATCAAACTATTGATCTAAAATGGGGCACTAAAGGCTTCTTGTCATGCTTACAAGAACCTCTCCCACTCCAAAGCTTATATATTCCCAAGATCTATGCTTATATTGATAATTTGCGGAAATAAGCACTTGAAATAGGTGTATGCTTGTGTTTTCCTTTAACTGCTTAATTGCCTTAAGTTTATTTGCTTAAACTGATATATAAGCAAACATAATAGTAAAATGCAGTAAATAAACAAACACATAAGACAACAATATAATATGGAGTTCACCCTGATATCTTGGGCTACATCTCCTTGAGCTCTAATCAATTCGACTAGGCTCTTTGGGATTATGGTAATGCTTCTTTTACAAGTTCCACAATTAACTCCATTAGTTTACAACTACACCTATGGGTTTAGAATACCATCTTATCCCGCTGGCTTTCCATACTCTGTAGATATATCTAGGCTTCTCTGGACTAGATTCTGCGCTCCAGGCTATCTTGAGCTCCTGGCTTGCACCAAATCCCTCAGAATTGTTTTACTGTCTTTGGAATTCCTTGTTCTATCTTCAAAACACATCAGACACTAGCAACAACTTGATCATTTGATCTCTTTACTGTTCTGAAACTTCATTACAGCTCCATGGCTCTTAGAAGTATGCTTTGAGCTCTTTGGCTCTAAGGCTCTACCTCCAACCTTTGGTGTCTATGCCTCTGTCGAGCCTCCAACCTCTGGTGGCTCTTTGCCTATCCTCCCAACCACTGATGGCACTCTGCAAAATACTCAGCTCTATGGCTCTCTGGCCTTTTGCACTCTATAACTCTGTTGCGCTCAAGCTTATGAGGAACTACAGCTTTGGCAGGCTCCCAACCTATGGCAGCTCTTTACCTAGCTGTGAGCTCCCTAAAGGGAAAATCCTGAAAGGAGACTTGCTTCTTTGCTTGGCTCTCTAGCCTTTGAAGAATCCTCTGACTCTGCAGCTTCCATCCATTCTTCTATCCCTTCGATCACGAGGAATCATTCCTTCCTATCTCTTCAGCTCCACATGCTTCATAACACATTCCTGTTATAGAAACGCTTACTTATAGCATGGCACAGGTGTGATGGCTGTTTCCAAATGGAAATGAACCAGTGGCCTTTTTCCATAACAAAATCCATGAAATAATGCATTCTGGTTCGTAACAGAAATACACAGGAAAAATGCATCATGAGTTGTTTAACCAGAACTCAAAATGCATTCAATCACATTAATAAACCTATCGGGTCCATCCTGTCATCGCAAATTGCAATCACATAGGCGGAATGCTTAAAACCCAAAGAAATGGCCAAAAACATCAATACACAGGAATACACTAAAAATCTAAAAATCCGGACTTCAAATAATATGCAATCGTGTCCCTTACTCTATCGATTCCGCACCTTGATCACTGATTGCAATTGCATTGTCATATGTGCATTGGCCCTTGTATTGTTGTGATGTGATTCACCGATCGCTGATCGACGCTATCGCATATTGCACAATTGTGTAATGCATGTCGCATTGTACTCCCACCAAGCCTTTACCCGTTCAACACTCCGATTCGATACATCTTATGGATCTGATAAGGGTTTACGCCGCGGAACGTAATATTTCGTGTCCGCCTCCACATTGCTCCATTGCCGATCACTTTGTCGCACGTCGCAACATTAGAATATCGCCAATCAGCCTACTATTGGGTAGAAAAAGCCCTGCATAATGGTCATCAGGCACAAAGCCTGAAATTTTGGGTAAAGGTAGGGTAAAGACTCCGCGGGATGCAGGGCGCATGATTTGTAATAAGTTGAGTCAAAGGGTAGTCTGCCCAAAAATAATGTAAAGAAATGTAAGTTGAGTTGGCCCACCCATGGATCATGGTCCAGGAAATGTATAAATAGAGTGAGGCTCTATGGGTAGAGGTAGCTAGTTTTGGATGATGAATGATCTGAATTGTAATGGGTTTACGAGCTAAGAAGGTTTAGAGCATCTATAAGTCCGAATCGAGGGTTTTGGGTAGAGGCTCTGTAGCTATGTGCGCAGAGGCCTAGTAGAGTCTGCAGCTGTGTGTACTGACCCCTGTAGCTGAGTGCACAGGGTAGATCTAGATGTATCAGTGATAGAGTGGAAATAAAGATAAGTTGATTCTGAATTACTGTGTTACTCTGAACTATTGCAGATCTGGTTAACGTATTGAATATTTATATACTTTTTTCTGGTTTAAGGAAAATTTGTATCTCTATTAAATGTGCGCACTAGTTATCTTGATTTCTGCTTAAAGACCCTTTTAAGTAGATTCACTCTATAATACATCATCTAGTAATTAACATCGATAAGTAGCTCGGTTCTGGATCTATGCAGAAACAGAACAGCGTGAGGCTGCATAACAGTGCACGAAACCTCCAGACCACATCTAGACATCCCAAGGGTGCGGAAACCTAGTTCCATCACCCTCCCCTACTACCTTAGGTGAGACCTTAGCCCACACCCCTCAGACTATTGTTGAAAGGGCCGGTAGATGCGGGATTTTCTTGGCTAAATAATTCTTCCGAACCTGGGTTAGGTCCATATAAGCCAACACCTACCCAGGGTTTCGACGTTGTGCGAAGGCCTTCCTCCGATGCGATATTTCAGAGACCACTATTGGGGATCCCTTAAGGCCTGCTGCTCTTCCCTTTAGACCTTTCTGATGTGATTTTCTTTAAGAGATGCATATTCTCAATTAAGTCCCATTTAACAAGAAAATGCCTCCTTTTCAAAGGATAATGGGCAATTTTCTTTTTACAATATCTCCTTCATCTGAAGTCCGTTTTTGCCCATTCAAATTGCATTAGGTTCAAAATGAAGAGATATCTGCAATGAGACTATTTCCAAGAGCATCCTTTGACTATCATTTTTCCTCTGTGAGGAAAATTCATAGACTTAGAAGTCTATGTTAGATCCATTTTGGATCATGCCTTCCCACTAAAAACCTTTTGGACTCCAAAAGACTGATATATTGATCTGAACAGTAAATGAGAGTAACTCACCCTCTTCTTTCAGCCTCCGTACACTTGCCTTTCATAGTGCCTCTGAACCATAGCCTTTGAACACTCCCTTACTGGATGTGCTTGTCCTCCCGGGAAGAACTGTCTTCCTCCTTGACTTCCTGCAGAACTCCTACTGAGAAGGTCACAGAAGGTAGTTTGAACTTCTCTACCTTGATCATGGATCCAAGGTGGCTCAAACTAATGTGAAGTTTGTTGGGTGTGGAGCTTAATTATCTTCTGTATTCAAAGGTTTCAGCTAGATGTATACCCTAGGAAGATTATACACTCCTCCACATAGTGGGGGGTGTAGGGGGGCCCATCCCCCTCGGCTGGGGGGTCCAGGAGCCAGTGGTCCCCCAGTGGGGGTTCGAGGGTAGCGCCCATGAAGCTAAAAATAGATGTAAAATTGCCTTGTAAAAGTATAGTAATTTCTAGTCAATCTAGGCCGTTAATTATGCGGATGGTCTGATGGTAGAAGTTATGTTTAATTTAGGGTTTTCTTCCCTTGAAGGCAACCCATCACTATATATGAGAGAATTGTATTGCATCTATGTATATTTGAAGATATGTATTCTGAGTGAGGAAGAGACAGGAGAATGAAAGTGAAGAGGGTGTTACATCGGATCTACTGTAGGTTGTGTCTCTTCAGTTTGTTGGATAATATAAAAAGAAGGACTCGCTGTTTCTCCGTGGACGTAGCCCAAACTAAGTGAACCACGTATATCTGTGTCTCTCTTTTTTTATGCATTTTATATGTTTATATTTCTACAATATTTTATGTGTTCCATTGCTCTATAATATATAATTTCCTAATAACTGGTACCAGAGTTTGTTGGACACCTAATCCTAAATGGGTTAGTGTGGAAGCTAAACAGACTAAGTAGTCCAAGGGACCTTGGGATGTGAATCCCAACAGTCACCACATGTACTATAAATATGTATCATTTGTGAATAAAAATTGTAATTCATGCTTTATCTTTCATATTTTCTGTCATTCACCATGTCTCTTTAACATGGTATCAGAGCCATGATGTGTGGCCTGTTTTCCCTGAGCAATTGGTCTGAGTTGCCTTGAATAGTGCTGACTAGAGCTGGCCTAGTCTTCTGTAACGCTCCATTAATTCTGCCATCCCTGCACTGTACCTGTGCTCTGCTCCATATTCCATTACTTGCTTCATACAGAACGTTGCCATACTGCTACCTGCGCCCTGCTCTTCTGAAGCGTTGTACTGTCCAGCACTGCCCTTACTATTCTGACATAACGCCTGCCTGCCTGAAGTTGCATACCAACATTTGATTGAAACGCCTGCCTGTTCCTGTGCATTGCTGCGTTATTCAGAGCCATTGTCAGTCTCCCTTTCTGCTTGCACGTTACACTACGAAACGAAACTCTTCGTTTTTTTACACCTCCCAGCATATTCAATTCGATGACTGTTCATATTCAATTCAATGACTTTTCTTTGCGCTCCTTCCTGACGAGATGATCCATCTCTTATGCTGGGCGGGCATGAAGTGAAAAACACTCAGGCGGTGCAGCTGGGAAAAATCCGTGACAGTCGAACGAAGGTCAATTAAAGACTGCCTTGAACCTTACAGTTACGCAGGTTTATCATTCCTGTTGAGGCGTGGTAATCCTTGGATGTGGCAATGTATGCGGCTGAGATGTGTAACGCTATTGACATAGCATATATATATATATATATATATATTATGATCCACAACAGCGTAACAAGGTGAGTTCTGTCTTTCAGTCTTGGAGGAAGCCGCAGCGTAACAAAGTGATTCTGAATGTAGCAGGCAGACAGATATAATTTACTGTACATATATACATTACTGAGTCTAAGGGTCCGTGAGTTCATAAAACAGCAGGTCTTTGTTTGTCGATTGCTACTTACAACAGTATAAGGAACGAAGAGATATAGCTGCTCATGGGAATACTGTATATTGTGTATGAATTTCGAGTGGCCTTGCGCTCCAGTGGATGATACGCGGGTTTGTCGGTGTATATTCCGACTGTTCTTGCATACAAGGTGACCGTGAATACAAAATTCCCAGCCTATCTCTAAACTGTGTTACAAAAACTACATTCACGCCATCCCGAATGTAACTCGAACTCGGTGGATTCTGCTATGATTTGAAATGGTCTGAAAACTGTGTTGACTGACCAGAAAAGCGCATCCTTATTCCTTTGATACGCAAAGGACACAAGTGATTGTTTTATTCGATGGAACTTAGGCCTGTTTGAGTCTCGATATATTCAATATGATCTTCTCACACTGTGATCGCATGTGGATACATTTAGGCGAAGGGACCCATGAAGGCATATTTTCATAAAGAAACTGTGATACATTACAGTAAAAAATTTGTATTTATTTCTGCAGCATTCGGTCCTTTCTGGGGATTTCACGCCTTTGCATTTTGTCGTTATGGTTCTCAGATACTGTTAATTGATTTGCATAAATTCACTATCTAGATCCATTCCCGCACTCCTGTTAATTGATTTGCATAAATTCGCTATCTAGATCCATTTCCGCACTGCTGTTAATTGATTTGCATCTTACAAAGCGAGGTTTGCAGTCCCATCTAAGGAATCCAGAACCAACAATAATCTCTATTACTCTTTCAACGCCGGAGGAGTACACTTCGTGATTCTAGCATCATATACTGACTACAACAGAATCAGGCAGCAGTATAAGTGGCCGAAGAGAGATCTCATGCATGTGGATCGAAGTGTTACTCCGTGGCTAATAGCATCATGGCACAGCCCTTGGTATAATAGTTACAACAGCCATTATCAGGAATTCGAATGCATGAGACAGCAGATGGAAGACCTACTCTATAAGTATGGAGTGGACATTGCTTTTCATGGACATGTGCATGCATACGAGAGAATGAATCGTGTTTAACCAAAGCGGAAATCACTATCTTGGTATCAAAGCGACAACAAACTTTCGTCTGTCTAGGTTGAGGACTAATACAAACCGAAAATAAGTAGAGAAGGGACTACAACAATGGCCTCCATACTTGAAGACAGCTCTCTCTGATGACGCTGATGCAATGAAATAAGGATTATCATCTGATTCAATAGTACTTTTTGATCCAAGCACAGCAAGACCTTTGATGCGACTTTTGTGCACATTCTCTAAAGTAAATGCAATCTTTCCAGTCAATAGATCCCACGCTCGAATAGTTTGCTCTTCTCCACCAGTTAATAACAATCCATTCTCGGTATGAGCAAAACACAGTACTCTCTTCTTGTGATGTAAGGAATGAAGCAACCTGGCATTCTCGGCATTGTGAACAGATACAACATCTTCAACAGTGGTTTTTTTGCATCTGTTGGGCCTGAAAACTTTGTGTAAGGTGCCACTGGTCTCATCATCATCTTGAACAACTCAGAGATTGTTTGTGTTTTCATTATTTTCTGGTTTTCACCTTCAAGTCAATATCATGTTCTAAAGGCTCTATATCTCCATTGAGCTTGATCTTACCTTTGAATATTTTACAGCATCTGTGTCATTACAATAATCCAGATCAGACCATCGATTTTGTCGAGAATGGCCAAATTTTATGAAGTATTAGAGTTATTGGAAACTTTGATACAATTTAATGTCGATGACAAAGTGAAAATAAGCAAATATTCTCTTTCAGACATTCAAAAATGTATACAAAATGCACAAGAAAATATTGAGTTTTTGCAGCTTGAGACAAAGCTACAGCAAGAAGAACTACAGCAATGGAGTCATCATTCTGAACCTGTTTCTGTTCAGAAGATTGAAA
>APFE031151224.1:0-38265 GCA_000404065.3 Pinus taeda
GAAATTTGTCACCATGACTATCTGCAGTTAATATGGCTCCATCAATAGTCATATTGTCCTCCTTGTCAAGCCTAATATCTCTGCTCTTCATGTCAAACTTCAAAAAAGAGAGAAAGTCACTAAAAGACATGTTTATCTCTGGGTACGCAGGTTCTCTCTACCTTGCCTGCGTGTACGCATTCCAAACTCATTGTACCTGCGTACTTGTACGCTCTGTAAGCCAAAGGATGGGTGCGTACCCCTGTAAAGGTCAAAAGGCGCGAGTTTCATCTTAAAAAAGTTACTTGTGGTCACTTCTAGAGCCTTCTAGAAGACTGTTTGACGTGTATTGAGCGCCTCCAGATGGTTCATTCACTCCTATGATAGAGGAACTTATCCCATCAAGAGAGGAGCTACCCCATCCAAAAGAGGGAGTATCCCATTGATGTTGGAACTGAATAACTTCCTCTAGAACATATAAATACAGGCATTGGGCCAGAGGAGGGGAGGTTGAAAGCTGAACATTCCAAAGGGTAGATGCTGTTGGAATTAGGACTTCCATTGTTAACTTGTGAGGAGAGATTACCATCCTTTCTTGTTACCATATTGGAGTGGGTGAGCTGTCAAAGTAAGAGGAAATCTCTTGTTGGACCCTGGGAGGAGCTTGCACAACACCAAGGCTCAGGTTGTAATGGTTCCTTTTTTGTTTACTTAATACAAATAAGTCCATTCTTCTCAATGATTTGTTGTTAATGAATTATTTAATGTACTCCTTGGTCTATGTGATGAATATGCTTTGTTTTATGATGAATATTCAGGTGTTATGTAATCGTTTGCTTTGTTAGTGTATGCAGGTCTTAAAGTGAAGGAGGAGCTCATCTGGATCAGCAAGGCTGGACTGCTAAAACAAGCGTTGGACCTAAGGTAAGATCGGAAAACACTTGATCTCTCATAGAATAATGTGTGTTTAGAGAAGGATTGCTCTTGTTTGGTTTGTTTGTCACTAGAGAGTCTTAGACTCCTAGGGAGGTTAGGTTTGTCCGCAAAAATAACTCTTTCTACATGACAAATAGCACTGCTATAAATAGCAGTTTAGGTACCAGCGTTGGACATAGTAACAAGGAATGAAAAATGGAAGTGCTAAAAATAGCATTGCTATAAATAGCATTTCGGGATACCTTCCTATTTTAGTTAGTCCCTGAACTAAAATAGAGAAGTAAAAAATTGAATTTGATCTTAGCAACTATTTGTAAAATAATTAATTAATTCACCATGAGTTAATTAGTTGGAGAAAATATAACATCAAGTCTATGTGAAGACATGCAACAATTTCTCCATTGATTGAGGAATTTATCCATCAGTTAAAGAGATAAGGATGAGTTGTAATATTGAGTTGTAATTAGTTGGCTCAGTTAACTGAGTCAAGTCAAGTTAGATTAGTTCAAATAGTTTGTTGAACTAATTGTGAGTTCAATTAGCTAATGCATGCATACATGTAACTACTACACTTTAGATAATTGAATACTCTCTCATATATAACTCATATATGTCAGTTCAGTTAGAGACCTAGTTGCGATTAGAGGATGGGACAATGTACTATCAGTTGGAGGATTTTTCTTATAAAGGAAACTCATCCATGCAAAAGGAATTATCTCCTTCACGTTTGTGCAGTTAATTTTGAGCCAATTGAGCAGTGTGAGGTGGGAATTCACACAAGTGGAAGCACTGGACCCCGGGAAAAACTGCGCAAGGAAATAGGAGGCTTGGATGGCAGAGGAGAAGGTTTGTGAGAAGCCTTTGACTGTCTATGAGCAACAAAGGGATTGTGCTGAGAGCTGGATAGTTTGTGAGCTAAAGCTTTGTGTAATCCAGACATATTTCCACTTGTATGATAATACAGATAGCGGGGTTTTTAGTTGAGGCTTTCCCCGAGTTATTCTTATGTGTTCCTGTGTGATTTATTTCTCATTCTCAGTTATATGTGTTCTAATTGATCTTGCTCATATTCGATTAAGCTTCCACAAAGTTTGTTGTAGAAGTAGATCTTGTAATTTGCTTTAGTATATTGCATAATTTGTTGATCTACAGTGGGAATTTCTACATAAACCTGCTATCTAACAAAGTTATGATCTTAGTATGCTTCATAATGATCCTTATATGAAATAATTTGCCTTTTCTATTTCACGTGAACTATCAAAATCGTTACCATCATCAGATTTACGTACCAAACCTATTGCAATTTGAGCTTCATCACCTGATTCTGAACCCAAATCTATTGGCGTTATTGCTGTTGCAACTTTTTGCTTACCCTTTTTTCCTTTAAACCACTTTGGTCACTTGTCAGGGTTTAGTTGACAACAATGTTATTCATCATGCCCTTCCTTCTTGTAATGCTTTCAAGAGAGCTTCTCCTCTTCCATATTAATGGAATTTGTCCTCTTGGCTTTTCCCTTGCCTTTGACCTCTTTTCTAGATGCTGATTCCGATCATACACCAACTCTAGTTTTTCCTGCTTTATTGTAATTTTCTTGAACAAATACTTCATCCAAGTTAGTAGGACTAAACATGAATACATTATTACAAATATATTCAGATAATCTTCCTATATATTTTATTAGAGTTTCTTATGTATGTAAGGGAATATCAAGCATTAATGCCTTCTTGTGAAATTCATTTGTATATTCCTGCACTGATTGTCCTTTCTTAACTTTAAGACTTTGTCATTCTATCAAGGCTTTCTCCTTATATCCCAACGGGTATAATTGTTTTCTAAGTGCATAAACAAAATCACTCCATGATGGAAAAATCCTACCAATCTACTGAGTCCCATTTGTAACTTACTCTGCCACGAGATGAGTGCGGTGCCTTCCAGACGAAGAGAAGCCAATCGAATCTTGACCACATCATCAGAAATATGCTACACACTACAATACACCTCCATCTATTTAATCCAGTTATCAAGTTTCTCAGCATTGATTTTGCCATTATACATGGGCATGTCGAATTTCACAAATTTAAGCAAAGGTTTTGGATAAGATGATTCAGGTTGACCCAAAAAGAGAAGAAATAGGATCTTTCTTATCATCATCAGTTTCTATCTTTTTACATGAATCAGATGGTCCTTCATCTTTAGGCTTTTTTCAGAATGTGATGCCTTAGCTTCCCCATCTTTAGGCTTATCTTCCTCTTTTGCCTTTTTGAACTCATGGTGCATTTCCTCAACCATGAATCGCAAGGTCATGAAAGCACCCACAAACTCTACTTCATATTCGAAAGGATGATTACCTCTTCCTTCTTCAACGATCTCTTCTCCTCGAGTTATCCTTCTTCTCGAGCCAACTTTTGGATCTTCTTTAACAAATTCTCCTTCATCACGTCTCGATTTGCTCCTAGTGATCATGCACACTTAAACCAAACTATCAATAACCGCTCCTATACCAATTGACCTGAAATCCCGATCGAGATTGATACTAGTTTATTAAATTTTTAAAAATGTTTACATGTATTTATAATCACCATTAAAAAGAGCTCAATTTAATTGTCATAGGAAACTTGAAAGGAAAATTGTAGCAAAAGAAACATCAATAATGAAGTACAAAAGAGAAAAATGACATTAGTACATTGATAATGAAGTTCGGCTATCTTCAAGCCTACATCTCTCGACTCGGCCTTTAATGGGAAAGCCTTTTCTATTAAAAATTTCAAAAATCATCAAAAGTACATATAAAAATGCTTCAACTACAACCCAAACCATCTTTGTTATACTCCGCTTTGTCTCTAGATCCATTACCAACTTTTAAATTTGAAAAAAGCTTCCGAGTTTGTCTAGAATGTCTCTGCCAATTTTCCTTGTCTTGCTGCTCTATCACCCTCGTGTGTCATAATGAAAAACTTTCTATAACAAAATGTGAGAGGTTTGGGTCAAATCCTTACCTCCCCACCGTGGTGGTGTGATACGATATTTAATACATAACAAATGTATCGGAATTTTGGTTTTGAAACCATATCTCAAATGCCACGTATCATCCACATAATATTCTCCACCACCATATATTAAATACTCCACCATATCATAACAAACCTACACGTAACGTTAAAATTCATGGTTTTTAATAAGCGATAGTTATGGTGAAGCCGCCGATAATGGCGGGCTCCACCTTTTTTTTTTATGCTATATCCAATTTGTATACCCTTTAAATAAAATGTGGTGCCGATACACTCAACAAGGATAATGTGGGGTGTAATAGTAAGTTGTGGAATTTGTTACACCGAGATCTTGGGATTGAATACTCTTTTGTCCTTGGTTCAAAATTTTCGCAAATAAGGCCATGTGGCTTTCACGGATTGGACCACATGACATTAATCTATTGGTCCACATGTCACTAGTTAAAACTATCCAATTGTTGCCAGTTGAAGAAGCAACGTGTCAGGGTTGAGTTAGGTTGCATCCTCCTTTGACCAGAACGACAACTTTGATTTTTGAGCATTTTTTGAAACTTTGAGCATATTTTGGATTCTCAAGATCACTCCTTGATCATTTCAGATCAATTCATAATGACATTAGGGGTCACACACTAGATGGGTCATTTCAAGACTAATTCATATTGACATTAGGGGTCACACACTAGATGGGTCATTTGAAAGTCTTGAATACCCAGATACTTGGATCTTTGGACAATTTTGAATGATTCAAATACCTATGTTTTGATGACAAGTCAATTGTAAGGCCGTTTTCCATGTCATAGGTTTAGGTCTATGTGGGAAATAGATGCACTGTGTGTTATTAATGACTTGTATATACTCACTATATACTAAAGTGGAGGTCAAATTCATAGGTTTTATTTATGGGTTACATATGTGATTAAGGCCAAAATAATACTAAACATGCTAATTTGCTACATTATATGCTATCATTGCACACAAAATACATTGTGTTTGGAAAATGAATTTAAAATGCCTATTTTTTCTTCAGTTGACTCATGCAGTATATAACCATTTCAACTGCATCAAGTAAAATAGCAAGTCACCTATCAAACCAACATAGCGTTATTCACTCAACTTAATAAGTGTGCATCTTATTGTTTAGAGATTAAATTGAGATAAACCAATTTTAAAAAGGAAAATCATTCACTGATAATCATTTTAATTGCAGATGTTTGGATTGATTCTTTAATAATATATTAATTGTTTTATTTATAGAGAATGGAATAATCTTGAAGATAAGGAATACAAGTAAAGGAAAAAGACTCTTTCTCATGAACCAATAAAAGAAAGGACACATTCAGTATTTTGAATCAAATGCAATATAAACAATTTTAATAGAAGTAGAGGAAACTTGTATCAATATTATTATTGATTAAAAAAAACAATTAAAAGGTTTTCCTAATAATTTTTGCTAAATAATTGAGTTTGTTGTAACAAAAATATTTTAGGATTTTGAACGAGTATATTGAGTAAAAGGCTAGTATAAAGACCGACTACTTTTAATAGGAAAGGGGTTAGAAAACTTTGTAATTAAGATTGTGTATTTCTATTAGCTTTGAATATAAAATTAGAGACTTGTATCCATTGATTAATTTGGTTTGAACAAGGAGTGGATTTACATAGGCTTGCATTTTTGTAAGTTTATGTTATTTTTTTTTTTTTTTTTTAATTTACATGTGAAATTCCTTTCCATGATTTACTTGAATTAATCAATTAATCTTATATTAGATGTGAGAATGTATATTTTGTTATACAAATAATTCTTTATTTGTGAACAATGCATGTACATCATGATTTAACAATGATTAAGTTTAAGAATTATCTTGATAACTCAATGATTTATCATTATGTGTCATATTTCATTTTTTCTACTTGTGCTCCCAATTGGATCAGGTAGGTAGAATTAGCTTATAGTTACTATAAAATTTAACAAATAGTTTTATCAATAAGACTATAATTCTTTTCATCATTAAGTTTTTTTCCTTAATATAGTTTAGAGGCTAATCAAACCTACAAATTGGTCTGAAGTTACCATATCAAACAAGTATATGTTTAATTGGGGCCTTGATCAAGTAGTTTTCCCTTTGTCAGTAGCTGGATTTTTTGGGTTATCAATAACTAAATATATTGATAACTCAAGAATGGTAAAAAATCCTTAATGGATCCAAGTATTGGATTATGAGAATTAAACTTTTGATTGTAAGACTTACCAATGGACATCCCATTAGAAGGAATCTTTTGTAGTAGCCCTCATGCCTCTAGGGAAAAGGTTAAAAGAGTAGAGGATGACAATCATCTGAGAAGAAACCTATAGAGGCATTCCAAAACAACACGTTGGATGATTGAAACCAACAATGTTGACTTAAGTGCCCAACACTCACTTTGAAAATTGTGATGTGGATATAAACTCAATGCCTTCCCCTTTTATGGAGATAGTGTCAATCAAAGGTCATGTGATGAAGACATAATGTGATCTGGATAATTTGGATATGAATAAGGAATCTATGTCCCCATCTAGTATAGACACAACTGTTGATTTTTCATAGGGCTACTTTGTTCTTTGATTTTATAATTGCATTTATTCATTAATATATTAAGTTCACCCCATATCATCATTAAATTATTCAGATCTACACCATTATTTATCAGCATATGCAATTATGTAGAAAGAACAACATCATCATCATCAATGCAATGGAATATAAAGGAACAATAGAAGAAAAGCATGCACACATAGAGACATCAGGATTGGTCCGAGACCAAGGCAAAACCCACTATGGGGAAAACCTTTGCAAATATTCTTCTTCTTAAATCGTCATCAAATGATACATCAAAAGAGAGTACAATGATCCATAACTTTATCTAAGTAACAAAACAACTATGATATCCATGAAACAGATCTAATCATGCTTGAAATCAAAACCCTCATACTGATGGTTGTAATGTGTTGTCATAGACTGAAGTCAATTGTTGTATATTGATATCATTGTGTCGAACACTGTTGAATATTGCTATCATTGAGCGGAAACTTCGAAATAAAGAAATATCATCTTTGAGTCTCGGGTGCAAGGAGGAGGAGTTGTGCGAGCATCTATGACAACCCAGACACTCCCAGGCCATTCTGTGCATGCGTCTTAGGATCAACTTACCAGATTTTCCCAAAAACCATTGGACGCTCCCATGTAGTTACTATGCATGCATCTAGGACAACCTGGATGCTCTCAGGACCACCCTATGCGAACTTCCGAGGACCGACTCCATATCTACCTTTGAAGCCCTTGACGCACCCATAAGCCTCTATGCTAGCATCCAAGGCTCTCTGGATGTTGTCATGACCACTATTTTCCAATGTCTAGGGACCAAAATGCCCTATTCTGTGCCAGCGTCCAGAAACTAGAAAACCCTAACTCAGAGCGAACCTCACGCCAGTGATTCTGGACCCTTGCACAAACTCCTTCTATTGAACCTGTGTGAACCAAGACAAATGAGAAGAGAAGATAGATTTATCGAATTTGTCTAAATGAGCTTGAGGTATCTTCTATTTATAGGCTTTCCTGAGGGTCCACTTGGGGTTAAGGCTGGCCCAAGTAATTACACATGTGGTTAGGGCCAACCCATTCCATAATACATGTATGAATAAAATAATTCATAACTCAACTTCTGCTTGACCAAATTGGGTGATCATTAGGTCGATTTTGGTCCTCTCAAAAAGAGGAATCTAATGCAGTCATTATCTCATTCATTTAAGCTATCCAAGGTGGAATTTGACCGCAGTTGCAAAAATTAACACTCCCTCTCAAGTAGGGAGAATTCCACCTACCAATATATGTCCATTGATCAATATGCCATTCTGGAATCTTCAAGTGTCATCATGTATCATCACTGATCATCTTTGTCATGTAGTCATCATGTCATGTCCATCTCAAATGTCTCATCATCACAAATCATCATTGTACATCTCGATCTATCCTTTACTTATTCCTGCTTATCATCTTGTCTTAATAACAGTTGTTTCATGTTCATATAGAACACCAAATCAAATATCATGTCAAAACATAAATAATCATATAAATCACAGAAGGACACCATAAGCGTCCTCCTTCTCAAGGAGGTGCCAACCATAAGCCTGAGCTTGTTTCGAACAACTGCACTGTCTCAATATTTGAGAGTATCTTGGTCCCAACTACATATATATGAGATTCTCTGTCATCGCAATGTACCCATGGCATATCTAGCTCATGCTCAAAAAAATCTCTAAGGAGCTTTTGTATCCTACCTCACAGCTAGTTATGCTAGCATGATCATGGTCAACCTCGGTCATGCTATGAAGCTCTCATCCAAGATATCATGGTAGATCTCATACTAAAGCAACATCCAAATGTGCTTATCAACAATAATCTCAAATGTCAGCAATACATTTATGCAGTCACATATCATAAGAGAAATATCTCATTCTAAAAAATAAAACACCTCATGTAGATATTTCAAAGGATGCTTGGCGGAAACTCTATGTGAGTGAAGCAACTCACGCATGAATTCATTCAGGTTCTATGCACATCATATATATACAAATGGATGTTCAAAATGGAGCATCAATGCTTCAATCAATAATCATATGCCATGTCAAGTTCAACAACATTTAGAACTTCAAATTAGAGTACCAAAGGACTTGCATTTTCATTATTCAAAAACATTTTCAATAGCTATGCAATATATAATTTCTTTTCCAAATTCCAGAAATCGATCCATCAGGCCAGGAAACATCATTTCAATCTTCATATGCTATCTCCCTCTGATTTAGATAATTAGAGGCTCGTCACCTATCAAGAGTAGGCCATCAGGTTACAAAACCAAAACCATAATCAAAATCAATACCATACCTTGGAACTCATCATCCTAAATTCATCAGATAACTATCAAATATAGACATATTAGGATTGGGAATCTTGCTTCATGCAAATGCTCTTTGCAGCCATAATTCTTTTACTAAGCCAAGCATAATCAACCTTACATAAAACAATGTTGTACCATCACATCAATAGAGTCAACTTATCAAAGTTTGGAAGTCAGATCACAACCATGATCAAAGTCATCAATATAACAATATTAATTATTTCAACCATGAGACAGGCGGAGCTCATATCAAATCATGACTTCGTCATGCCAACAAGTTATCATCAACCATGAATTATCAATCTGAACTTGATCAAGTCATTCTCATAATCATAATACAAGTCATTTATGTCACTAGGTGCAAATGCATACACCAAGGATGAGTCATGCATGTTCCATTTTCATGCTGAATCACAACTATCATTACCTCAACCATTGTGCTAGGAACAAGGAGGCCAATACAAAATCATTTTTCTGAATATTCACATAAGTCATTATACCCACCTAGCATAAACATCAGGGAAATCAACAATCATCAGATCCGATCATTAAACATCAGGTCAAGTCCAAATTTGCTATCACAGAGAGATCTATACTCAAAACCTATCTCAATCATCAATTCAAAATTATTATCAATCATCATGACAAAACATTGTTCATCTATATCAACTGGCCAAATCATGTCAACCTCTTGTAGCACAAACATAGTGACATATCTATATGTACGTCTCAGTCACCTGCAAACACAAGTTCAGTCTGTATGTTCACATTATGGAAAACATTCAACCTTTTCCTGCTAGCAGATCTTGCTGTTATCTACCACACATCTATAGGATTGGCATCTCCTAGGTTAACATATGATGATTTCAAGTACAATGATACAAAAATTCAAAAATCAGATTACAGTGGCAAGATATGTCAGAAACATCTTGATTCAAAGTTCAGACAACTTCAGAAAGCTTCAAATGTTGGTCAATTGTAGTCAAACCTCTGGATGCTCCCTTCAGGTTAGCATGGGAGTGTCTTTAGCTGCTTGGACGCTACATGGGCCTTAGCATGCATGCGTCCAGGGACGAAATCTCTCAATTGTATGCCTGCGTTTGGAGCAAAAACCCTAATTTTTGTACAGGGTTTAGATATGAGACTTTGCTGCTGATCAATAATGTCAGATACACATAAATCATACTTCAACAACACATAATGCAAATATGAGAAGGAATCTTGAAGAGATTCTCCCTTTGACTGAGAATCTACTTCATTCATATTCATCCATGTAATCAACCTGTCTCTACTAGAGTCAAGCAACAAAAAATCTATTAGATCATAAATATATATTTGTCATGGCTATCAACATCATGACATCAATATTTCATCGAAGGTTAGACTCAAAACCGCATATAGATGCAACATCATATCTAAGACATTATGAACACAATAACACTTTCTATTAAGTCACTCTATTAAGTTAGGGCAATCATAATTACTCATCTCATCAAGACATGTCCATAGTTAGTAAGAGATCCAGATATCAATCTTACACTTATACTTCTAACATCAAGGTTACAATGCTCTTCATGATCAATTAGGTCATTCAATAAAACTTTACCAAAGCAGCAAGAGTGTCAATCTCTCTTTCCATATGCTTTCTTCAATATCACAAGAATTACCAGTAGTATCATGTATAAGAGTCAATGAGCTATCCTTCTTTATGAAAACCATCATGACAAGTATCAAGAGTATCATTTACTAGAGTCAAGGTGCTAGCCTTTTATAGGATCAAGATATCCAACAGATAGATGTTAGCCACACATCAAGTACATCAATGTATCAACCTTAGATAGCCTCATATAATTCAAAAATGTTCAACATAGGTGCATCATTTCATCATAGAAAACATAGATCTAAGTTGCTTTCATATGCATGTATGAGCCATAAAAGAAAGAGACATTCTTATCATACCTAAGGGCTTACCGATTCAATAACTGAGATATAACATACCATGCATATCTTGCGGTATTCAAATACTCGTGCATCTTCATTAGATATGGGCAGCTAAAAGCACTTTGTCTTCTCATAGTGCCTCTTAAGCTTTTCCAGCTCTGGCCATCCTTCCCTCATTTCAAATGATCCTGAAGAAATATCTACTCATCATATCTCATCACGAAGGTTAGTCACATCCATATACTCAAATACATATGCAAGAAGTACAAACAATGATCATAATAATCAGATCCATGAATCTAAATAAAAGTAAGAGGCATCATAAGTCAAGAAATACTTATCTTCAATGAAATGTGATCCTCTCCCTCTTGAACCAATCTTCAAGAGCCATCAATGTTCATAATCCATATACCAATGTTGCCATCAAGTATCCAACCAGGTCTGCTAGGGATTATCCCATCTAGGGTTTCATCAAATCTCCCACAAGTGCTTGAGCATCTTCACATTGACCAGCTAGGTTCCATATCTTATATAGTTTCCATAAACCAGGGTTTTCTCTCCAACCCTAACCTCGTAGAATCCATCAAACCCTAATAATTAAGTTACCTAGGGTTTTCTTCAACCCCTATAATTCTTTTAGGTCTCTACCAGTGTCTTCTTTCTGCCATCAAAGTTGTCATCATCGTGGTGATCACCATGGCTTTTCTTCAACCCACCTTAGATACCGTGCTAATTTTTCATAGGGCTACATTGTTCTTTGATTTTATAATTGCATTTCTTCATTAATACATTAAGTTAACCCCATCTCATCATTACATTATTCATATCTACAACCATTATTTATCAACATATGAAATTATGTAGAAAGAACAACATCATCGTCATCAATGCAGTCGAATATAAAGGAACAATAGAATAAAAGCGTACACACACATAGAGACACTAGGATTGGTTCGAGACCAATGCAAAACCCATCATGGGGAAAATCCTTGCAAAACTTATTCTTATTAGATCATCATCAAATGATACAACACAAGAGAGTACAATGATCCATAACTTTATCTTTGTAACAAAACAACTATGATATCCATGAAACAGATTTAATTGTGCTTGAAATCAAAACCCTCATACTGATGGCTGTAATGTGTTGTCATACACTGAAGTCAATTGCTGTCAATGTGCCCAACATTTCTATCACTGAGTGGAAACTTCGAAATAAAGAAATCTCATCTTTGAGTCTTAGACACAGGGAGGAGGAGCTGTGCGAGCGTTTATGGCAGCCCAAACACTCCCAAGTCATTATGTGCATGCGTATAAGGACCAACTTACCAGATCTGCCCAAAAACCCTAGACGCTCCCATGTAGTTATTGTGCATGCATCCGAGACAATTTGGACACTTTTAGGACCACTCTGTGTGGGCGTTCGAGGACCGATACCTCCAGATCTTCCTCTAAGGCCCTCGACGCTCCCATAAGCCTATGTACCAGTGTACAAGGATATCTAGATGCTGTCATGACCACTGTGTGCTAGCGTCTAGGGACTAAAATGCCCTATTATGTGCCAACATCCAGAAACCAGAAAACCGTAACTCAGATAGAACCTCATGCTTGTGATTTCAGACCCTTGCACTAACTCCATCCGTCGAACCTATGCGAACCAAGACAAAAGAGAAGAGAAGATAACTTGATCGAATGTGTCCAAATGAGTTTGAGGTCTTTTCTATTTATAGGCTTTCTTGAGGGTTAAGGCTGACCCAAGCAGTTACACATGTGGTTAGGCCGACCCATTCCATAATACATGTATGAATAAAATAATTCATAACTCAACTCCCGCTTGACCAAATTGCGTGCTCATTAGGTCGATTTTGGTCCTCTCGAAAAGAGGAATCCAATGCAATCATTATCTCAGTCATTTAAGTTGTCCAAGGTGGAATTTGATAGCAGTTGCAAAAATTAACAACATCAAGGTGTCTAAAATCAACTTCTCTAACATCATGTGTAGATATCTCGATTGAATAAAAATATAATTGAAATTAAAAGGGAAAAATGGGAAGTCCATTACATCTTTAGGTCCATAATCAACCACTTTAAGTCCAATATATATTTTTATAAATTATAAACATAGTTGTCCCCTCTTGAGACAACCAAATGGTTGGTATTATGGGATGTTGTCCCCTCCACTAGGTTTCAAATTTCACAGGGACATCTTTGGCTGGTTGTGATAAGGCTTAAGGAGCGGGCTCCCCCACTGTCGTGGAGTCTCGATTCTTTCTAAATCATAATTTCTTGGTATATTTGGCTTACGAGCTATTGAATATACTCTTGGTGTTATAGTGGTAGCCATTAGGTTTGATCTTGAGCCTCGTTTAGATTACTCCAAAGAATTGCCCATTCACCATGCCTCGTTCAAAATCATAATTTCTTGGTATATTTGGCTTATGCTATTGAATATACTCTTGGTGTTATAGTGATAGCCATTAGGTTTGATAGTCTCGTTTAGATTGCCCCAAAGAATTACCTATTCACCATGCCTTCCTCAAAATCATAATTTCTTGGTATATTTGGCTTACGAGCTATTGAATATACTCTTGGTGTTATAGTGGTAGCCATTAGGTTTGATCTTGAGCCTCATTTAGATTACTCCAAAGAATTACTTATTCACCAAAGAGTTACCTATTCACCATGATTAATAACAATAAAATTATAAATATAACTAGATCTACTATTCACTTTGATTAGTAAAATATGTACTTATAAATTTGTCGAGGATTACAAAAATTAAATATCAAACACTTCCATAAAAATGAAATTTAACATATTTTCATTTTGTTAAAATTAAATCAACAAATATCATATTAATTCAACATAATCCTACCACTTAATGTTTAATCAACATTATTCATTATATCATAATGATGGTATTCCATGTTAAAATTTTTAATTTATTATATATATATATATTTAAGATTTATTTCCCAATTCCTTAATCCTCCACCATAATTTATTTGTATTTATAAAAATGGGTTTTCAGGTCACCGTTCAAAAGACTATTAACCATAAGACATGTTGCTTCAAAGATCCCATTTAAAATGCAAGACTACACTATACTTCCTCATTAATTTGTAATGTAAATTTTCCACCAATTTACCATTAACCTATTTGACATGGTTTTTTTTTAATAATGACATGTTGTTTTAAACGCTCCCGGGCATGTAAGTTTAATGTACCCAGCCATGTAGATGTGGTTATAATTAATTTTGTTTGTGAACATTTCTCCACGTTGTACGTTGTAGTTTTCCTTCCTCCGTCTTATCCGACTTTAACACCGATATTCACAGCGGTGTCAAAGACCCCACATATATGTGTATGTGTGCGCCAAGAAGGTTTAGTGATGTCTCCTTCTAAAGCCCTTGTACGCAAAATATGCGAAGCTGTTCGGTTGGCATGAAATTTGAATAGAAGACTGAAAATGCCCCGAAGGCGTAGAAGGGATGGCACTGGTATACAGGGACTGCTGCCTTTCCACAGGAGACCATCCCTGATCCATGCAGTATCCTGCTGGTAGATAATCTTTTCCCATTCCATCCTCACTATGAAGATGAGCACGCCAGTTTAATATTGTATATTGTCAGTATATTTAAGTTTAATTCAACGAAGATTTCCATAGTTAATAAAAATTAAGTGCAAGGAGACCAGGGTTTAGTATCTAAGTTGTAGCACAAGCATTTCAAACTCTCGAGGGCACAAATTGTTCGGTGGAATAACATTTCTGTATGGACCTGTTCAGGCCGTGTGATTCAATTTTTTCTTTTTTCGATTTAACCTAATTAGAAGGCGGCAGTTTGTCGTATTTTTTTACCTATTTCTCAGAATTCTGTATTGTGCTTCTTAGAAAAGTTAGGTTACCAAAAGAAAAGTTCATTTCGGCATATCAGTTTATTTATTTATTTGAAAAATTTCCCAGAATATACCCTGACGAGCTGCACAAAGAGTGGACTTCCTTCGTCACTTTGGCAATCCGAGGGGTACAACTTGCACTCAGTCTCATCCTCTTGATACTTAGGTTGTACGGGTGAGGCAGACGATATCGGGAATCGAGAAGAGATCTCTTGCACCAGATCAAAACAAACGGTTGTCAAGAATATGTTATGATAAGAAAACAACCAAATCAATATTCCCAGCTTGTTAAAGTAAACTAGATTACGAAATTGCTCAATAGATAAATTTGTTCAGCGGTGGACCAATCCAATGAAAATGAAAATAGTGTAAAGACTTGCCCTTTGAAGATAGGCTAGCTCAAGATTGAGGCTCGTTTGCTAAGTGGGACACATTGGATCTTTGGCCTAGAATGTGATAATCCAGTTAAGTTCACAACTTCATTTTTTGAAAATATGTTCTGGTTGGTTTTTTAAACAACATACGTTTAAGAGAGTAAGCTAAATTTTACACCAAACTCTGATCTTATTGTATGACATAGGAGAACCTATTTATAGTACAAAATTTGTTTAAAAATTGGTTGTCGAGGTCCCGAGGATGACAATAAACGTCCAGCCAAAATGTTACTTACCTTAGAATAGAATAATCTTATCCGTAAACTACCTGTCCTATTTAATCTTATCGTGACTTCCAATTTTAACAGAGTATTCTAAGCGTGCCCCTAAGTGGGCATTATATCTTCAAGAACCACTTTATTTCATTAATGCCAAGCACCACTCCTCTTTCTTTGTTTTACACCTTTGTGAATGTGTTAGCAAGCCTGTCTTCATTTCTGTAGTATACAACCTTAACTTCTTTGTTTTGCATTTGCTTGCTGATAAAGTGTTGTTGGATCTCAATACGCTTGCTCCTTGCATGAAACACTAGTTTCTTTGTGAGCTGAGTCACACTCTGTCACTGATTCGCTGAAGATCTATGCTTCCTAAAACTCTTCGTAGCAATTTTACTTCACATATTGCAGTTATTGTTGCTTCATATTTTGTCCTGTAGACCTGTTTGCATCCAATGCCACTCCGGCAATTTAATGAGTTTCCTTGTTTGATTTTTCTGTATGGTATCATACTCTTCCTGCATTGCTTTGTTTCATTTCTCTAATAGGTTCATCTTCAATATAGAAAGCCAGGTGAGCTATCTTTCTCGCAAATTTGCTTCTTAGATATCAATGAGATGAATCTCTTCAATTGTTTCTGCCCCATACAGAGAGATTGAAATTTTGACTTCCAATTTCTGCCATAACAATTGTTTGATAATGTATTATTGATGTTTTGGGATTAGCCGCTTTTGAAAATTCCATATCGATGTTTCAAACTTAAGTTGATTTTATCTTTAGGATAAAGAGAATTGTGAGAAATATAGCTACTTGTTACACACATTAATATAGATAATATAGAAAACTAGGTGAACTATCTTTTTTGCAATTTTGCTTCTTAGGTCATCAAGGGGAAAAGTCTCTTTAGTCCTTTCTGCCCCTAATAGAGATTGAATTTGTGATTTCTGTTGAAAATTGGCGAAAAAAGTCATTCCTTGATTTGTGCTATATTCAAGGAGTCAAAGTCGAGTTCTTTTTTGTGCATGGTCAAGTTCATAAAATTTAGGAGTTCCCTAAAAATTAGGAGTGCATGAGGCAGTTAACTGATGTGTTGAAATTGAAAGTCAAGTTCTTGATTTCCTAGTGTGAGTTGAATTGGGAACTGAAAGCTTAAGTGGTAAATTTTAGGAGGATCCAGTCAACTAGTTCTATTGACTTTTGTTAACTAGAAAAGCTCTAGTTCAATTCCTTAAATAGGAATTCACTAATTTTAACCATTCGAATTGCCTTCAAAATAAGGAACGTAGGCACAAGTTTAATCAATGTTTTGGTGAGCACGAGTTGGTGAGACCAAACAATAGGAAGCACAAGGTTGTGTGTGGAGCTTGTAAGAGAAGTGAACAAGCCTAGGAAAAATTTGTTGGAATTGGAGAAGGATGAATTCCTTGGGTAAGGAAGCAGAGATCATAATTCTTGCGTATGTTTCAAGCTTAGATTAAGCTGGAAAGACAAGTGCATCTTTCATATTGAAATAGTTGTATTATAAGAGATCTAATGCCCAATTTTCTTCAGTAAATTCTCAATAATTAGGAAGAGGGTTTTCTCAATTGTGTTCCCTCTAAAAATTGTTCTGCTCAATTGTGTGATTGTGCTTTTATTTTTGTTCCTAATTCCACTGCAAATTGAGTAGAGAAATTTTGTGTTTGTAAGAAAAGGAAGTGTTTTTTGAGATTGTTCTTATCAACATATCAAATTTTTGTGGAAATTCTACATGGTATCAAAGCTCTTGGAACAAATTTAAGATCAGCACAAGTGCATCACACAAGGAAAAGGAGGTTTGTGGCAGTTGAGTCCCTTAGATGTTGGTCTGAAGTGAAAGAAGGTCGAGATGGTGTTTCTTCTTGTGTTTTAGGGCAACCGGGATTGGGTAGGTGGTGGTTGTATGACAAGGTTGAAGTTTGGAAGTTTTTTAGTGTAGGATTAGTGGGCATATTCTCTTTAGAACAGGCCGTAATAGCTCTATGTCTCTTGGAGATAGACCGAGCTCCTGTAGGCTGCAACCAATGTTTGAATACTCCGACTCGGGTTTGGAACTAGCCGAGGGTTGACTTTGACTCCGACTCGGTATCGACTCGACCGATTTGATTTCAATGACTCGGTCGTTGTAAAAACTACATTAAATATTTGTTTTTTTACGAAAAAACATAATTTTAAAGATTTTCATTCATGTTTCCAAACACAAAGCATTAGAATATAGAGAGAAGACAACATATGATCAAAGTAGGCTCATGAATATATCCATTATATCAAAATGGCGCCTAATGCACTGTCCAATACATACATGATATAGAGATCAAAACAAAAACACATAACCAAGGAGGCTCTAAATGGCCTATACAACAAAAGTAAAACATCACTAGTCACTAGTACTACTGGCTACTGCTAGAGAAGCCAACATCATCTGGCTCAGACTCTGAATCAGAGTCAGACAGGGAAACCCATGGCTCCTCCTCCTCCTCATCATCTCCAACTGCAACTGTAGAAGTAGTAGCATTAGCAGGCGCAACAACTACACATTGAGATAGTATGCGCTTCTGTTGTGGTTGAATAGAGTAAGTGCCTGCAATTGGAGGACTTGGGGCTGGGCCTGGTATAAGTGGATCTGCATTCAGTTGAACATTATGTTCAACTAATGCCTCCATCTGTAAATCCAAATCAAGACCAATATCCTCATCAGAATCAAACTCTGTTGGATGACTCTCCGCTACCTAATTTAATGTTGGATCAATATCTTCCAACACAATGGGATTTGTGTCAAGTCTTTTGTTCAACAATTGGTTGCATCTTAACTAGGGGTTATATTGGATATAGACTAGATCATTTAATCGTTTTTGTTCCAAACAATTTCTCTTCTTCGTGTGAATCCTCTCAAAGACAGACCAATTGCGCTCACACCCAGTAGCACTGTAAGTTCGACTCAAAATACGGATTGCAAACTTCTGCAATTGAGGACAATGGCTACCAAATGCCTCCCACCATTGTGCTGCAAAAAGCATAGTTGTGTAATGAGTTAGCTCAACAAATTATATCCAACTTTCAAATTATAAACAATTTAACAAAATAAAAATTTGAAAATTGAAATTGTTTGTTACCTGGCTCATCTGCTTCCCTTGCAATCCTTGCTAGGTTCTTGCCAAAGGTACCTGTGGCGTTGCTGAAACAAGTGATCTGTCGATGTATCTCCAGCTGATCACTCTCCTTAGAGACCATGCAGTGAATGCGGTCAATCAATCCATCTCTAACCTCCCCAATCAAAGCTTTTGCCTCTAGAGCTTTATAATGAGACCTTGGGTTCATAAAATACCTACCTGCATGTATAAGGTGATGGAGTTGATTGTTCCATCTTTGATCAATGATTTCCCAAATGGTCCCATACTTAGCCACTCTATCCTTGTATGTTGCCTTTATTTGCTCCTTTGCTTGATCCATAGCCTCATAAATGAAGCCCATTGCCAATCTTTCCCCATCCACCAACCGCAACACCTTAACTAGTGGCTCAACAACCTTCATAATCTCTGTTGCCTTTTTCCAAAATATTTCTTCATTAACTTTCGTTCTCACATCTTTGCCATCCTGTTTGCAAGACCATTGACATTCATTCCATTCATCATTGGAAAACACCCTTTGCAAGTTTCTATGTTGGGAAGGCATAGATTGCAATGTCAAAAAATGAGTTGCAAATCTAGTGATGGACGTCCTAATAATATCCTTGCCCCTTGTGTGTTTCCTCATCAGGTTCAAAATCCATGAGTGGCTGTAGATATATTTTGTGATGCTTTTGGCATGCTCTACAATGTTCTTGACCCAATCTATTTTGCCAATATCCTCAAGCATGAAGTCTATGCAATGTGCAACACATGGGGTTCAAAAGATGGTTTTGTGTTTTTCCTAACATTTTACCAACAAAAACATAGTTAGAGGCGTTATCTATGATGATTTGAACAACATTAGCCACTTCCACCTCTTCAACAACCTCAACCAAAAGCTGAAACAACAAGTGTGCATCTTTCACCCTATCAAATGCATCAACTGATTTTAGAAACATGGTTCCCTGTGGGCAAAAGATAAGAAAGTTTATGTGGTACGGTTCCTTTGATCAATCTGTTGTACCTCTGTAGATGATTCTAGGTTAAGGAATTATGCTAGAGCATCTAAAATGTTTTGTTTGTTTTGGATGACCAATGCTCTAAACTGTTAAACAGGTGCAAACTCTTAATTATTTGTGATATATTAGAAGGGTTGATTCTTCACCTTTAACAAAATTTAGCTTTGAAAGATGTGTAAGATTGAACTTAAGAAGGTATATGATCTATTAAACATTCAAAAAGAGCATTTGACTAATCATATATAAGTGATGTTTGTAAAATCCTTTTACAGCGAAACAAAATACATTTAAAGCTAAATAGGAAGTGACAATTTAAAGATATAGAGGAATTAATTAAAACATAAAGTTTTAATCAACTAGTCTCTGTAATTGATTATAAGTCCACAAGGGTTTTCAGATAGACTGATATTCAATGCTATCTTACCCATATTGTCCATTTATTTTAAACATATGCAGACTTAAAAAAATGAAAATATAAATAACATAGAAGTACTCACATGAACACAAGTTGTTTCAAAATGAATCCAAAATCCTTCTATTAATCTCAGAAAATAACTTCAGAGGATTACAAATCTGCTTTAAGAGTTTATCACAAGGGTTCAACTCGTTATACTTTGATCTACAAAGTATTTATACAACATTCTTGAAAATATCTTGATTGAAATATCAAGATTTATTTACAAATATCTCAAAATTGTTTTACAAAAATAGAACTATAAAATAGGAAAACTAAACTGCTTGGACATATTTGCACAAAATTCTAGGCTCCTAGTGATGACTGAGTTGGAAAAGCTGTTGTTTTGTTGCTCTTTATAATCCTTTGTACTTTTGCTCCTAAAAATCTGTATCTTGTTGCTGAAAACCTATTGTCTGCTGTTGGAAATCTGTTGTCTGTTTAGTCAATGAGCTGGCATACCTTTTCCCATCTTTCTTCATCAGGAATGGAATATTTGATTAGTTTTCTGTAAGTCTCATCCACTTCAGTGTAGTTCTGAAAGGTGGGTTTGACTATGAACAAATGTTTGATTTCATGTTTTATTAATCAATCAAAACTCGAACCTTCAATAAAGACCTTTCCTGTAATAGTTCCCTTAATCTTAGCAAATCTGGATTTGTCTATAGCTATAGAATGCAACCTATGCTGGTATTCTTCAAGGGGATCCAGACTGTCTGCCATTCCTCTTAAACCTGGAAGTCCTTTTTGATGAAACACATTAAACTTTTTATGGAACTTCTGAATGCTACCTTCTAGATTATGGCATTTATTTTCTAGTTGTAACATTAAATTCCTTTTAGTGAGTATCCTTCTTACTTCCAAAATGGTTTCAGTTATGTCCTCAATATCATATTCTTCCAGCTCTTCTCTTGTCTTTGAATTCAAAATCCTGATCAATGTTGTTGCATCTCTTGGTTTTTGACCCATGTCTTTCTTTACATATGCATTTACCTCCTTTGACCTTTCCAATAATTCTTCTTGTTCAAAAATAATTTCAATGAAAGGCCATAAATTAGTCATAGACTCATTAATCTCCAGCCACATATTTTCTTTGGCATGTGCAATGGTTTGAGCAATAACAAACTCATTTTCTAGAGTCTCTATTCTCTAAGTTAGTTTATGAGTTTTTTGAAGCTCTGCCAAGTAAGCATTATCAGTTTTTAGCTTCTGCTCCTGGAGATTGTTGAGTTGAGCCTTTAGTTTTTCAATTTCTTGATCCTTTAAGGATAAGTCTCCCATAGCTTTAGCTAGATCAACTGCTGAATCTGTGGACTGTGTTTCCACTGCTATAGCTGTTGCAATAGAAGTCCCTGCAATAGAAGCTGTTGAAGTACCTGCAATAGAAGCTGTTGCTATAGAAATAGCTGCTGCCACATCAACTTGCTGTTCCTTTACCTTTAGTAGACTTTCTAGTTTAGTCTCCATCCTTTGTATCTGTAAATTTTGTTCAACAATAATTTTAAACATGCTCTTCTTTCTCCTTCTCCAGTTCACCAAATTCTTTGGTTTGTGGGTCTTCTGTGGCAGGGAGCTTTAATTGTTTTCTTAATGCTAAAATATCAACATTTTCCCTCTTAATCATTTCTTTGGCAGCTATAACATTACTGGGATCATATCCCAATTTGATTACTAGATCTTCTAAGGATTTTATCTTGGTACATTTGACTAGGGATGATATCTTTTCTAGCTTTAGCTGAGACTTAATATTGTTTAGTGAAACTTGCAACTTAGATGCTGTCATTGCTGAGCTAGTTAAGGTGGAGTAAATCATTTCCCTAGCTTGCTTGTGTAGAACAATCTGGTCAATAGGATGCATCTGTGTAGTATCAAATGTAAAATTAGATTTTTTGTAGTGTTCTGTAGTGCTAGGAAAAGGAACCTTAGGCTCCAAGAGGGCCATCTAAAACTGTCCTTTCTCATTATCCAATGTAGAAAGAACCCTGTGTTGGGAAGCTGAAGTTTGCTTCCAGAACTCAGAATAAGTGGTGGTCTTTAGTGCTTCATTTTTCTTCTTGATTTCCCTGTATCTAGCAAAGATATTTGGTTCTATTGTAGTATGAGTTAGCTCTCCTGTCTGAGCTGATTCTAATGGGTTTTGAGTGACTAAAGATACAGGAGAGCTTGAGAAAATTTCCTTAATCCTTGGAAATGTTGCAACATGAGGACCTGCTAAAACTAACGTGGTCTGTTCTTGTGAAATTTCTTCTTGAAATGGCTCTTCAAGAGGATTCTTCTTCTTCTTTTATACATTATGAATTCTATCTCTGGAACTTCTGAAACTGAAGGGGAAACACTTTCCCTTGTCCTCTTAGCATGTTTTTCTTGTGGAAATAGAGTTTGTGAAGTTGTCGAAATGAAAACCTGCTCTTCTGCTTCTTGCAATGTATTTTCTTGCCACTCCTCTTGATTCATGTACTGTTCATTCTTTGGTCTGGGAGTGTGTGCATAAGGAGTAGTTTTCTGTTCTACCCTTAGCTTAGAAATAATCCCCAAGGGATCATAAGACTAGGTAAAACCTAATTTGAATTTCATTTGTTTTAGAAGGAGATCTGCTTCCTTTGCTGCTGCTCTGGTATTGCAAATAAAGGGTCCAATCTGAGATTTCAACTTAAACTAAGACTTCTTCTTAACTGACACAAAGTGCAGCTCATCCATATTCGACATTTGCCTTATATACTCTAATGCAAAAATCCTAATTGGTACAAACTTAGGTAATCTATATGGAGGAGGCTCACATCCATATACTCTGTTCTCTATGTAGTTTTGATACAAGTACCAATCTCCAGTCTTTGTCTGCTCGTTGAGGTTGAGAATTCTCTTGATTTCAAGGGAAATCCTAGGAACAACATCACTATTGAGCAAGCATGAAACCATATATAAGAACTAATTGGTGTAATCGTTGAAGGAAAATTCATTGGTAAGAACTAATTGGTGTAATCGCTAAAGGAAAAGTCATTGGTATTCTTCCTTACCAAGGAAGTCCAATGAATTACAGATTGAGGATTACCCTGCTCATCTAACTTCTGTAATTGAAATTGAAATTTATCTGCTTGATGAAACAAGAACAGGTATACAAGAACTGAGTGATACTTAAAAGATCCTTTTGTAGAAAACTTCAAGAACTGATCATGTATTGCTTCTAACAAAAATTCACTGTAATTGAAGATCATTGAAGGTTTTTCCAGGGTTGCGGGGGAGCGCCCCCCCCACGATCCCGCTCCCAATTCGTGCTCCAGGTGGGAGCGCGCTCCCAAAATTGCTCTTGACAAAAAAGATTCACTCCCTAGTTTTTTCGGGAGCGCTGCTCCCGCTGCTCCAGGATCGATTTTTTCAATGGCAGAGTGGTTGGGGAGCGATCGCTCCCCCATTGAAAAAATCTCTCCCGTCCGGCGGAAAGGAAGCCTGCACGGCTGAGAGGGAAGGCGACTACGACGTAGAGAGATGGGGAAAGGGAGGGAAAAGGGGAGAAGAGAGAGGGAAGGGGAGGGGGAAAAATAAATAGACCCTCTCCCCTCCCATTATTCACTTCATCCATTGAGAGAGCAAGAGAGTTTGGAGCAAGAGAGAGTTTGAAGCTTGGAGAGAGGAGCTTGGAGGAGTTTGAGGAGCTTGCAAGGGGAGATTGGAGTTTGAGATTGAAGGCCAAAGAGGTAGGATCTACACTCTAATCTAGCATTTTTTTTAATTATTATTATTATTATTCTATGTTCATTGCTAAATAAATAATATTTTTTTCTTTTCTATTTCCCATTCCTATTCATCCATTTTTTTGTAGATTCAAAACTGCAAATTTCAAACATCATGGTTATATGGCTTGGCATTTTCTTCTTCTTGGTTCCTTTGTTGGTTATTATGGTGTTGGAGAGTAGAAAAAGGAGTGTTGAACATGAAGAAGAGGATGAAGAAGTGGGTTATAGTGGATTTTATGAAACCCCCGGAGAGGAGTACTTTGATGAGGAGGAAGAGAGTGAATATGATTCAACCTAAAAATCTAAACAAGACCAAACCCCATTGTGGAAATATGTTTCTAGGCCTGAAATAGGGAAAGGGGGTGGAACCACTAAATTTCATTGCCCCCATTGCAACAATACTTACACAACTTCATACACCCGTGCCAAAAGGTACCTATGAGGGAAAAGTGTGAAAATTTCTAAATAGAAATCCTAATGCAGTGATTAATATTATTTCTTCTACTTATTACCTCATAAATAAGTTATCTACTGTATTCTTACGGTAAATATCGAAATATATTCTACTGCATCTTTCACAATTAAAACATTGCAGAAAGTAAATGTAAGTAAAATGCTGGCACAAATACAATCACAATGACACAGTTATTTTTTGACAATTGTCCCCGGAATAACCCAATGCGGGAAAACCGGTGCAGCAGATGAGGGTTTTATTATTCTTCACCAAAAATCTTCATGTACAAATTACACCTAACATTATAGAACAAGGCTTTCTGAGAAAAAATTATAGGCGTTCCTGAACAAGTATCTAACCCGAGAGAGAAGTTCCCCCACCCTCTTCATCTCTATGGCTTGCCCAACATCACTTTCTCTAGCCTCTGGACTACCATGCGCAATGCCTGCGTCACTCAAGCTAGCGCTGCCTCTCCCAGCATCAATCTGCCTAACGCTGTCCTTTTACTGCTCTGCGTCTTTGCCCTTGTCTCTCTAACTGATGCTGGACCCTCTCTGCCTCTCCTCCTCGATTTTCTCTTGTAGAACTTCGATTAGTGAGAAAATCAATTTTACTCGGGCAACTGAGTATCTGCTTGGTGTGTTTTCCAAATGATCCTCAAGCCCCTTCTTATATCTCCCCATTGGATAACCAACGACCTAGTTTATCTCCTAATCAAAGGCTCAGATCGTTTTGACTTGATCTCCATCTTTATCTAGAAGATTCCCCCACAATTAGATTAATACCCATTAATATTTTAATTTTAATATAATCGTCTCTGTGTGGAATTTCCCAAAACGGTTTCTGGGTTCTTTGGAATGCATGTGCCCAAGCCTCCCTGCAAAATTTGAGGCTTAGAGCATATCTGATGCTACCCCAAATCAACGCTCACTCTTACCGAGGAATGTGCTCTAGCAATATACTGCTGCTGCATACTGCTTTGCCTCTGAAGCATTGTCCTCTATGCTGTTGATGTTTGACATGTTGTCCACCAACTACTATGCTGTTGCTGCAACTGTTCCGTTGCCTTTGACACTGCCACTGCCAATGCTACATCTCTATTACAACTCCCTTTGAATTTCCACATCTATGCTACTGTTGGCACTGCCACTGCCAACTGTCCCTGCACTACAAATTGCTGTTGCTACTGAAACGAATTTTCAACCATACCCAATTGCTCTCTGAACTAAGTGAACTTAGCTCTTCCGAGAGCCTATGTGAGTATATCGACCACTCGCTCTTCTATGGGAACATACTGTAGCTATATTGCCCTACGCTGAACACCGTCTCTAATAAAGTGACAACGAATATCTATATGGTTCGGTCGATCATGAAATACTGGATTCTCAGAGAGTTTGATACAAGTTTGATTATCGCAATAAAACTTGCTTCCATCCTTTTTCTAAATAGGCCCATAAGCAATTTTCTGAGCCATATGGCTTCACATGTAGCTGTGCTGGCTGCCATATATTTTGCTTCTGTTGAACTCAGTGCTACTAATTTCTGCTTCCTGTTGCACCAAGATATCATCCCTGATCCAACACTGAAGCAATACCCTGAGGTACTTTTTCGTTCTATTGAATTACTTGCCCAATTTGCATCGGTGAACCCATTCAAACTGATGTCCTCCCCTCTAGAGTACTTCCCATATCTGACTGTTCCACGTACATACCTAAGTATGTGTCTTGCTGCTGCCCAACGCACCCTTTTTGGTTCCACCATGAACTGACTAATAGTGTTGACAACAAAACAAATGTCTGGCCTAGTGTTGACCAGATACATAAGTGACCCAATGAGTTGTCTGTTCAAGGTGGGATCTACTTCTTTGCCCTCTTATGCATCTCTTTTCTTCCAGTTGGTGATCATGGGAGTAGCCATGGGTCGGCAATCCTACATTATGAATCTCTTCAGAATTTTTGTAGCATACCTTCCTTGTCCAAGGAAGATCTCGCCATTCTTCTGCCAAACTTCCAACCCCACAAAATAATGAATCAATCTTGAGTCCTTCATGTCGAATTCGGCTTCAAGATTCTTCTTGCAGTCCTGGATGAGCCTAGATGACCCAGTTAGGAACAAGTCATCTACATATAGTACCAGAATAAGTGGCTCATTCTCTACCAGTAAATAGTAGAGATTGGGATCAACATCATTCTTGACAAATCCCAACTGTTGCAAGTAACTATCAATCCAACCATACCATGCTTTGGGTGCCTGCTTGAGCCCGTACAGGGCTTTCTTTAACCTGCAAACATGAGATTTCTTCTCACGAGTTTCGAAGCCTTCAGGTTGTTCTATATACACCTCATCTTCTATCACTCCGTTCAAGAATACTGCCTTGACATTCATCTGGTGAGTCTCCCATCCCATTTGAGCTGCTAGGGATATAACAATTTTGATAGAGGTGTATTGAGTAACTGCGACGAAGGTCTCTTCATAGTCTATTCCTTCTTTTTGAGCATACCCCTTTTCTACGAACCTTGCCTTGTACTTCTCTATGCTGCCATTTACAACATACTTGATCTTGTAGATCCATCGTGATCCTACAATTTGATCTATTTTCTGGTACTACTTCCCAGACATCATTCGTCATGATGGAGTTGTACTCTTCCACCATGGCATCCAACCATACTTGGTGTTGAACAACTTCCTGAAAGCTATAGGTTTCTTCAACCTAAGCTACCAATGCTTGGTATCTATCTGGTTGTCTACACTGCCTCTTCTTGGCTCTAGGAGCTCCAACAAATTCCTTTGCGTCCCTCAGTGTCTGCCACACTTCTTTGCTCATTCTACCATTGGTGGTGGGAGGCTCAACCAACTCTTCTTCCTGATCTTGTCGTTCCGTCTGTTGAGAAGCATTTGTTTTTCCTCTCTCTGTGGAGATACTGGTGCTGGTCACTGTACTTGACCCAGGTGTATGCTCTCCTACCTGTCCTTATTGCTGCCCCTGCTGCTCTTGGACTAATGGAACATCTCCCGACTGATCTTCTGCAGACATTTCACGAGATTGAAAGCTCTATCTTCCATGAACTTTGCATCCCGTCTTACTACAATCTTCCTATTGCCAGGAATGTAGATTCTATATGCCTTTGAGGTCTCGCTGTATCCTACGAGATACCCCCCTTCTCTACAGTCTGATCCAGTTTGTTGCACTTCTCGTTTGGAATGTGGCCATAAGCCAAGCTTTCGAATATACTGAGATGACTGACTTTTAATTTCTTCCCTATGAACACTCTTTCAGGCGTTCTCTTCCCCAATGCTCTATGAGGAGTTCTGTTCTGGATATATACTGCTGTATTGCAAGCTTCTTCCCGTAGATACTTAGTTAGATCCTGATCATACAACATGGCTTTGGTTGCCCCAACAATAGTTTGGTTCTTCCGTTCTGCCACTCCATTTTGCTCTGGATTATATGGAGTTGTCCACTCTCTTTTGATGCCTTCCTTTGTGCAGAAATATGTGAAATCTCTGTCTGTATATTCTCCACCATTATCTGAATGCAATACCTTTATTTTTTTTCCCTGTCATATTTTCAACAAGAGCCTTAAACTCTCGGAAACGATCAAAGACCTCATCTTGGGTCTTTAAGAAATAGATCCAGGTTTTTCTGGAGTGATCATCGATAAAAGTGATGAAGTATTCGCCACCACTAAGAGCCCTTGTGGACATAGGACCGCAAATATCTGAGTATATTAATTCTAATTAGTGATGCGAAACTCGCGATAAAATTTCGATTTTTTCGAAACGTTGATAAAATCGCGCGATTTTTAAATGTTTTTTTTTTTGAGCGATTTTTTCGGGAAAAATTGCGATTTAAAAAAAATTGCGATAAGTATGATAAAATCGCGATTCGATTTGAATTAATCATGGGGCCGACGGATAACGAGTTATAAACACCCAAAAATCGATTTTTTTTATTCATTTGTTCATATAGCGGTAGTGGTGGATTGGGAGTCCCCTTGGAGAAAAATCTTGGTCGATTGAGCGCTGATTGGAGAAGAAAACGACTCAAAACCCCCAGTGGATTGAGAGCTGAGGAGGAGAGGATCAATTTTCTCCGGCAAACCGGTATGGGCACCAAATTTATGTGTTTTGTTTTGTTTTTTTTTTTTTATATATTTTGGTTGGGTTTGGATAACCCACTGGTTTATCAAATATTTTTGAGTTGATTTGATGGTGTTTTTGTTTGTTAAATTGTCAAAAATACAATGTGTTTTGTCATGTTACTCATGTATGTAATTTTTTTCAATTTTTGTAACTTGCAATCCTTATTCTGCCATAGGTTCACCTTTCAACTTCAAAGTTCAAACTTCATCTTACAAATTTAAAACTCGAGAGTCAAGAGTTCAACCAAGTTACAAACATGCCAAGGAAATTGGACCCTCTGTGGGAATTTGGTGAACCTGATGGAGGGTTTGATAGAATAAACTTGTCTTGCAAGTTGTGTGGGCAACATATGTCGGGAGGGTTTATAGATTGAAGTATCACCTTGCATAAATCCCTGGATTTGATGTAGGGCCTTGAAAAAATACAAATCCGGAAATCATCTGAAAAGCCATGAGATCATTGGAAAATTTAGAGCACAATAAAGAGGCCAAAACATAAATGAAGAAGCAACTAGCAAAGACTGTGTTAGGCTTAGGTGAACAAGGAAGTGGCACTGGTTCTACTTCAGCAACAATATCTAGAACCAACCCGGTAGTTGCCTCATCATTTTTTGTTCCTAGAACCACGCCGGGTTCACAACCATCTATCACTTCAATGCTTAAAAAAACTGAGAAAGAACAAGCTGATAAGTTGTTGGCCAAATTTTTCCTTTGGATTGATATTCCTTTCAGCGTTGCAAGGAATAATCATTTTTTCCAGCCTGCTGTTGATGCTATTGTAACTGTTGGCCCAGGGTACAAAATCCCTTCTTATGATAACTTTAGAGGCCGGATTCTTCAAAATGAAAGTGTTGACTGCACCAAAAGATTGGAGGAGTTTAGGGCATCATGGGCACAAACAGGATGCATTGTGATGTCAGATGGTTGGAGTGACCAAAAGGGGTGAACCCTTATAAACTTCTTTGTTAGTTGTCCCAAGGGGACTATGTTTATGAAATTTGTTGATGCATCTTCACATATCAAAGATGCAAAAACTTTATGTGATTTGCTGGATGTGTTTATTTTGGAGGTGGGTGCAGAACATGTTGTCCAAGTTATAATGGACAATGCTGCAAATTATGTTGTTGCTGGCAGGATGCTTATAGAGAGGCATCCTACTTTATTTTGGACACCTTGTGCTGCACATTGTATTGATTTGATGTTGGAGGACATAGGTAAAATTTCCTTTGTCAAAGATATTGTAGTCATCAAAAAGCATTACAAAATTTATATATAATCGTACATCTGTGCTTATTTTGATGAGAAAATTCACCAACAACAAAGAGTTGGTGCGTTCTGCCATTACACGGTTTGCCACCAGTTTCATATCTCTTCAATCCCTCTTGAATTCTATGTGGGATGTGAAGAGAATGTTTCTTTCAGAGGAGTGGTGTGCTTTGACAATGAGCCGCAAACCAGAGGGAGAGGCCATATGCAGATTAGTTTCATACTAGGAAGACTTCTGGGCGGGAGTGCGGGTGGTGTGCATCGTTATTGAACCTTTGGTAAAGGTTCCTTGATTAGTTAATGGTGAGAAGCCTGTAATGGGCTATTTGTATGACGTCATGGATAGGGCCAAAGAATCCATTCGGGCCTATTATGATGATAAGGGAGATGAGGGGTTTCAAAGACAACTCCTCCTATGGGAAGTGATTGATGAACGATGGAACAATACACTCCATTGTCCCATTCATGCTGCAGGGATCTACCTTATCCCCACATTTTCTTACCCATGTGGGTTCGTATTTGATGCGGAGATCATGGATGGATTTTTAACCTGTGTTCAGAGGATGGTGCGATCTCCAGCAGAACGTACAAAAATCTCCAAAGAAATTGAGACATATAGGATGGCAGGTGGCACATTTGGCTTTGACATGGCTGTGACTGATAGGGTGACTAAAATGCTAGGTATTTTTTAGTTTGTTTCAAATTTCATTGTCTCTTCAAGTTCATAAATTCATACTTTGCTTCAACTCTTAAATTTCATTTTTTTTCTTATGTTTATTTAAAATTTTATTTGTAATTTTGTTGTAGATGCATGGTGGAGAATGTATGGTGCTAGGGTACCCCTTCTGCAAAAGCTTGCCATTCGAATCCTCAGCCAAACATGTAGCTCCTCAGGTTGTGAGCGCAACTGGAGTGTATTTGAAAAAATACACAACAAAAAGCATAACGGTTAAACTTAAAACTTAAAATATTGCAAATTTTCAAATAATTTTTTCAATTCATTAAACAATATTTTTTTTATAATTATTATTTCATGATCTTTGTACAGGTTGGAGTCTTAACGACTTAATGACATGGTCTACGTCTGCTACAATCTTTGATTGTGTGTGAGGCGACTTGAGAGGATACCTGATATGGAGGCCATCTCATTGGATGGGATTGACAACATTGCTGCATGGAGGGTTGAGGCCGAGAGGCCTCTCATGGAGTCTGCCGATGATTGGTTAGAGCAGGAGGTAGCGTAGGGGGAGGAGGAGAAGGAGGAGGAGGTAGAGCAACAGGAGGAGGAGGTGACACCACCTACCCGGGCTACAGCTTCTAGAGCACAGATGAGTCCACTGCCAACTCCACCGACATCTACATCTAGAGGGAAAGGGAAAGCTATTGCATTTTCTCGCAAGAGGGGCAGAGGAAATCAATAGTATTAGACTTTAGTTGTTTGGTTCATTTCATTGTATATGACATTATGATTCATGATATCAGATACATTATTATATTTTTTGTTGATATTTTGAGGCTGAGTTGGGACTCAGGAGTCAGGACATGATTCACTGTTATGTGTGATGTAGCACTAGAAATGATATTACACATCTTATATATTAGTTCTTTTATCATATTTATGTGTCAATGTATTTATTTTATGTTGTAGATGCTTTAGATATTAAAAAAATTGAAAAAAATGAATATTTTTGTATTTTACGTTTTTTTTCCCGATTTTTATCAATTTTTTTCCAATTTTTTCCCCTTGCCGATAATATCCCGATAACGTTTACTGCAACATTGATCCTAATACACACTCTGCTCTATTGTTACTTATGGAAAAAGCTGCTTTAGCATGCTTTCCTAGCACACATCCCCTGCACAAGTCATCATGTTCACTAGTAAGGATTGGTACCCCTATAACATTCTCTCTGAGCATCCTCAGTGCTCCATGGTGTAAGTGCCCCATTCACCTATGCCATAATTCATTTCACTCCACCTCACCATTATAGTTGCTGCCTATCAGTGCCATTGGTGAATCGAGTTGCAACCTATACAACTTGTTGCTTCAAACCCTAATTTGCTTTTTCTTCTTCCAACTTGGATGCTTAACGTATACTTTCTTCCCGATGAAGCATACATCATATCCCTTGTCCTGTAAATGGGACATTGAAATTAAATTCATTCCTAATCTTGGCACACGCAGAACATTGGTGGCTCGGATGTTGGTCCCTGCTTCCGTCTGAAAAGCTATGGTGCCTCTCCCAGCTGGAGTACATTTCGTTCTGTTTCCCATAGTTATTTGGAAGTCCATTTGTTCTTCTTGATAGCTCGAGAAATGTTTTTGTACTCTAGTCATATGAGCTCAAGCCCTGCTATCAATGTACCAAACATCCGCTTATACTGAATTAGCTAGGCATGCAAATTCTTCATCTAATCTGGTAGATAAATTTGAGACACTTTGAGTATCCATATTGTGCCAATTTTTGACGCTAACTTATCCCAAAAACTGCTGTAGGAAAAACTGTGTCCCACCTGAGATAATCATCCTTGCTAAATCTTCTGCTGCGCTGTCCCTTTTACAATTGATAAATTTCGATTGGAAAAGACTTACCTCTCTATCAGCTCACTTAGAGAGAATTTTCCCACGAAATCCAATCTCCTTGGTTTGAATTGCGCAATCCTCTGGGAGATTCAAATTTCTGCCACTGCAGGAATTTCGAATTCCCTTCTCTTCTCAGTGCTGGATCCTCCGGCTTCTCTCTTCTGCTTCCCTGTAGTTATGATACTATGTGAAAATTTCTACATAGAAATCCTATGCAGTGATTAATATTATTTCTTTTACTTATTACCTCAGAAATAAGTTTTTTTTTTGACAAGATCAGGTATTGATTTTATTACCAAAAAAGTGAAGAGGAGTATGCTCCTATTACATTCGATGGAGATTGGTATCAAGCTGTAGAAGGAAAATAGGAACGCAGTCCCTAATTCTGTGCTTGAATTCCAAAATTCTATTGATCCCTATAACTATTCTGGCATATTGCCTTACATATTGGCCTGATAATAAGATAAATCTACAAAACATTATGCTTGGTGTCTATTGTAGTGTTTGAATATGTTCAATATTGATTTACTGAATGTTCCTGATAGGAGTGCCACTTCTTGCCTTGGTATACTGAATTTTCTCCCTCCTGGCTTAGAGTGGAGGATTTGATGTAGGCCATCGCTTCTTCCAAATGCACACATTTATTTTTTTGTGCGATTAACTCCGCTTTTTGGCATTCAATAGTCTTCTTTTGGTAGCTGAGTTCCATTTTCATTTCTGATTTGAGATCTTGAAGTGCTTCTTGAAACTCGCTGATCATAAACTTGTTAGCCTTACATGTGGCACAACCATCATTTCTTGCTGCTTTCTCAATTGGATTGAAGTCCATCTTTGTCAACGCCTTCTCTGTGCCTTTGAAGTGCTTGTTGTGCCTCTTGCGGATGCTGTTCCTGTGATTCCTACTGCCTGTATTGTTCAGTCCGCTAGCTTTGTAATGGACTGATCTGTTGATTTTAGGAATTAGATGGATTGTTGGTTTTGAAATGAGCTGCTCTTCCTTTGATTCTTTCTTATAAAGAGAAACAGAGCAGTCGTGGTGGGAGTCTGAAGAATAGTTGATGTGTGAAGAACTCAAGGATGCACGAGCAGAGGAACAAGAGAAGCGGTGGGACAACTTGGAAGAAGAGACTACAATGAGCTTCTTGAGGTAGACGAAAAATGGAGGGGAGAGGTTGAGATTAAGTGAGGGAGTGTGATGGAGGTGAGTAGAGGATGGGTGCTTTTTGTGGTCCTTTGCACACAGAGGAATGAGTCGAGTGAATGTGCTATTGAGGGGGGGCTCAGAGTAAAGACTAAAAGGGTGGGAAGTGCTGGATGAAGAACTTAGAGGGTGGGTCAGGTGAAGAGAGGGTGTGGAAGGGATTTCAAGAGAACTGAGCGAAGAATGAAACTGAGAGATTTCTGAATATTCTTTGACAATGATACAGTGAAGAGGAGTGTGGGAGTGCTCATGATTTAATGAGGGAGATCTGCAGTGATGGCTGTTAAGGATAAGTCAGATCACATCACCGTTCCTATGCATAAGATCATGATCCACCTTGGTCTTCAGACTAGAATCAGAGGCCGATACTCTCCAGATTTTTTGTTGAGAAGCCCATGATTTCCTTCTGAGTTTAACTGTTGAAATATCTCTCCATTGATTTACTGATGTCTTTTTGCTGATATTTTGGTGGTTTTCATTCTTTTTTTTAATGAGAGTAATTTTTCTCATGGTGACTAAATTGTTCTAAGGAACTGAATTGTAATATAAATCCTCGCTTTCCCTGATGATTCATTCACTTCTTTCAGTTGCCTTGTTTGCATAATTGTCTGCTATTTTATTTTGCTATCTCAGAATATGTTTGAATGTAACATTTCCTGCATTGTCCAGATTGGTTCTTATCCGTTTATATATTTTATTTATGGCTTATTTGGTGGGATTTTTGTTCCTGGCCATTGCCTCTATGATGATTCCTGAGTCTCCCATTATTATTGGATCTTGGATGGCTCTCTTTTTAATCATCCTTGATCCCAGTAACAAGCTGTACACTTTTGCTTTATTGTTTGTTGTTTCTCCTAGTCCCCATTCATAGGAGACTATCACTTTCCAATACCTCCTGCCCCTGCTTTCCCAGGGTTGTTTTTAGATGCCCCATTAAAGGAGTGGCTGTATCTTTTTTGATTTTCTTTCCAATTTGTGAATTCTCGTTCATTTAGTTGGATTTTCCAATTCTGTGCTGTAGGTATTTTCATAAGACTTTTTTTCCCATTGTTTTTTGTTGTTGCTTTACTGATCCATTCTCTTTCTTCTTGCTGTAAGGTATTGTAATCCATTGCTGTAGTCCCTTTCATGTTTAGGATTTCAGATGTCAGACCCCATGTTTTTGATAAGATTTTCCCTATTCTTGGGGTTTTTGAAAATGCTCTTGTTCCTTGTGAGCCATATTTGCTAGCACAAAATTGTTGGTAGGCATTTCCTGAATCTATTAATTGTTGCCTTTTTCTTTGTTGAGTCGGGATATGCCTTTTCCCATGCTCGAAATAAATCCAAAAAAAAGTTGGAAAAATTTAAATTGGTTTCCAAGGGGCTTGAGAGTTGTTTCCAGCATTCTTTTGCTATCATGCAATCCTGAAAGAGGTGCTGAATAGTCTCTTCTTCCTTCATGCACATAGAACACCTGGATGGACCATAAAAACCTTTTTTTTTGAGGTTTTCAGAGGTTATAATTTTTCCTTTTAAAAGGGTCATATGAAAATTTTGATTTTAGGAAAGCTTTCAATCTTCCACACTGACTTCCAAGGGGCCCAATCGTGATGGTTCTGTTGATCTTGGAGAGTTTTGTATCCTGTCTTGACAGTGTAGCGTCCTTCGCTTGGATCCCAAGCAAAGACATCTTCTTCCTCTATGCCTGTGGGAGGTGCTCCTTTGAGGTGCTTCCTTAGACTGTCCCATTGACCTTTCAGATTTGGGGGCATTCTTATAGTGTTCCATTCTTGCCAATTTCGCTTTTCCCATTTGGAGATTGAATGTAGTGTATTCAAGTCTCTTTCATTCATCCAGATTTGGATGTCTTCAAGTCCCGGCTGGAGGTTTAGGGGCTCCTTCCCCATATTTCTGTCTTCTCATATTGAGACCATTTTCTCATTGCCTGGAATTTTGGAAATATGATTTCTGATTAGAGGAGTTATCTTCTTCACAAGCTTCCACACTTGTGTGCACGACCTTATGGAAATATTTTCAGTTAGTAACTTTGTTCTCGGTTGGTTATGTATTTTATGGCTAGAGTTTTTTTCCACCAGCTCTCCTTGCCTGTTATCATTCTCCATATGATTTTCATTCCTAATGCAACATTCATTAGGCCAGGAAGTCTTATGGATAAGCCTCCTTGTTCATATGATAATGTGACTTGCTCCCACTTTACTAGACTAAACTTTTTGTTCTCTTGTTTCCCTCCCTGCCATAGGAAGCCTCTTATTATTAGTTCCATTTGCTTATGAGCACTTGCTAGTGTCAAAATTATAGCATACTGATAAATTGGGAGCGCCGTGAGTAAGGCCTTAATCAAGATTACTCTGCTTGCCATGTTGTGCCACATCACACCCCATTTCTGGATTTTATCTTTCATTTTTTCAACCTTCTTAATCCATAGTTCTGCTTTCAGATTCTCTTTGGAGATGGGAAGTCCTAGATAGAAGAAGTGGGTCCATCTTTCTTGAATAAGGATCTCAAGAATTTGTGAGATCCTTTGCATGATTATGGGAGAGGTGTTCCAGCCATATATTATTGACTTTGTATTATTTAAGAGCCCCCAGAGGCCTATGGAAAATCTTCCAGGACTTTTTAAAATCTTCTAGCAATTATACTTGAAGCACCTCCCAACAAGAGAGTGTCATCTGCAAAAAGAGAGTGATTAATGCTTTTAACACCTCTTACGATTTGAAGACTTATGATGTTTCTTTCTCTCCTTTGTTTTTCTAGGGCTCTTCTTAGAGTTCTACCATAATGATATAGAGAAAAGGGGAGAGAGGGCACCCTTGTCTCAAACCTCTCGTGCTCTGGAAGAAGTCACTTGGTCTTCCCTTTATAAGAGGTGTTATCCATGGGTCCGAGATGCAGGCCTGGACAACCTCTATTACATCTTTGGAGAACCCAATTTTTTTTTAGTGCAGCCATTAGATATGGTAGACTGACCCTGTCAAAGGCGTTAGCCATATCTAATTTTATGATGATTCCTTTTTAGTTTCTTTGCATCCTTAAGTGGATGGCTTCCTGAACGACAATTACATTGTCAATAATCTGCCTGTCAGGAACAAAGCCTCCTTGATTTTCAGATATTATTTCCGGGAGCACTCTCTTGATTCGGTTAGCTATGATTTTTGTTACAATCTTGTAGGAGGAGTTGCAAAGGGAGATTGGTCGGAATCTATTGAAAGTGGAGGGATTGGATTCCTTTGGGATTAATGCCAAATAAGAAGATTTTGTTTTGCCTCCCATTTTTTTTTTTGGAAACATTTCTTATCATTCTTAAGAAATCCTTTTTTATGGTTTTCCATTGTTGCCTGTAAAAGGCTATTGTGAATCCATTTGGCCCTGGAACCTTGTCTGGGTGGAGGCTCCAAATTGCTGCCACTACTTCCTCTTTTGAGATTTCTTTATTCATTTCTTCATTCCGTTCTTCTCTTATTTTTTTTGAGTGTGCTGAAGGAAGTTCTCATATTCTGCTGTTTCTTCATTAGCTGTTAGGAGGTTTTTAAAATGATTATATGTTGCTTTTTTCAGCTCCTCTGCTCCCTTTATTTCTTGCCCATCCACTTGGATTTATCTATCTGATTTTTTCCTCTTCTTATTTGCATAGAATTGTGGAAAAAGACTGTGTGTTTGTCCTCTGCATGCAGCGAAAGAATTCTAGATTTCAGTCTCATCTCTTCCTCATTTTTTCTATTCTCTCTATAAACTTCCCAAAAAAGTTCCTTTTCTTCTAGGCATTCTTGTTTATCCTCCTCTATATTTTCCTTTGCCTCTTGCATGCTGTCAATTTTTATTTGCAGCTCTGTTTTCCTTTTTTTATTTTGTATTTCATTCTCTCTTTCCCAAGTCTTTAACTTAATTCTGAATTTTTTTAATTTTGTTTCCCACACATAATGAGGTGATCCTGTTATCTTTTGTGCCCTTGCATATGAAATTAAATTTCTGAAGTCTTCGTTGTTGTCCCATATTGGGCTGTACTTAAATGGTAGAGGCCCTTGGTTATCCATTTTGCCCAAAATGATTGCTGCTAGCTTGTGGTAAGATGCTGTGGTGTGGAGTATTTTGGATCTTTCCGAATTGAAGCTTGATGCACTATTTTCTTGGACCAATATATGATCTAGCCTCTCCCTTATATTGCTCTTTCCCACTCTCTTATTACTCCATGTATGTTTCCCATTGCTTGGCGGCATGTCAATTAACTTATTTGTTCCATTATTATTTTCAGAGCCTCCCTGGATGGGTCGACATGGTAGGACCCTCCAAATTTCTCCTCAATATTTTGCAATGTTCCACCAAGACTCCGGTGCGGGGAGATGCGGGTGCGGGGAGACGCACAGGGGGGACGTGTGGGAGTACCCTCAAATTTTAGGGAAATTTCGGGGGTTGCGGGGAGTCGTCGAGGTATATATATATATATATATATATAAATATATATACTATATATATATATAATATAATATAATATATATATAAATTATTTTATATATTTATATATATAATTCAAGTTTATATTCATTGTTCACTGTTCAATAATGAAAGCATAAAAATATGAAATAGACAATTGAAATTTGAATCATTGATCCATCCTCATCATTCATTTTGATACATACATGATACATGATACATCATTCATGACCATGAGCATTGAGATTCGAAAAACAAAAACAAAAGTAAAAATCAATAATAAAATATTCAAATATTGAAATACATTGATCGATATCATTCATCATTCATTGATTCAATGGTTCATCATCCTACAATCTAGTAATCTACATTGATTTAAAAACTAAATTCATCATTCATCATTCTAGAATCTAAATTGAAAGCAAAACATACTAGTATAACTCAAACTTCAAAGTTTCAAAGTTCAAACTCAAAAATAGTTAAGAGTGAAGAGTCAAGTCATCAATATCTAGTGT